>VZTV01073017.1:14926-34430 GCA_013400875.1 Anhinga rufa | reverse complement strand
GGGAAATGGACCTCAGAGAAGAGATTATCTTGGGCCTCATTCCCTGCAGAATTGAGCTCGGCTTTATCTTCCCTTCAGTGTAATCTGGGCAGCTGAATCTGAATGAAAGCTCTTTGACCAAATGGTTTTCAGTTCTGCTCTGTCTCCTGTGGGCTGCAAAGGGGGTGACTGAGAAAGACTATTTCAATTTCCGCTTTAAAATGTCAGGAGGTATCGCATTTGCAGGTGTTGGTGCCAGCAAGATGAGATCAATAGTCACTAGAGCAAGTTGCAGCTTTATTTTTAAAGAGGCTGTGCCTTTGTGGATTTCTTATTATTTCCCCAAGCTGATCATTGTTTCTTAAGGGCCTGGAGTACTGGGCAAGGGCCTCTGATGGAGAAAGGGAATTTCTAGCCATGCACCCTTCCTTCCCTGCTGCAGGTAAGTAGTGCTCCAACAAATCCTGATCAGTACGAGTCACGTTATTCTGCACACACCCTCTGAAACTATTTTCTGACCATTTCCATTTGGCATGTACCTCACAGCACTGTGTCAGCTCCCAGGTGCTGCAATAACCAGTGAGGTATGGGAATATTTCTGCATGAACCTGCAGTGCTGCAGCTGCACACTTCCGATGACAGCCAGGGAGATGGATGCGCATGGGGAGGAATCCAGAGCATCCCTTCAAATTAAGTTACTTTGGGTTTCTACCAGTTTATCAGTTCTTTGGAGGAGCAGTTAAGTGAATTTGGCGGAGTAGCTCCCAACAGGCAAGGACAGCCCCAGAGCAACTGGTCACTTGATTAGGTTGTCTTCCTGTGTCCATTTAATTTCCCACCCACAGTTTGGTCTTGACAACAAGAACATGCACGATTTCTTTTTCCCTTTCTCTGCAGTGTTGTGGTGTGCTTTCTGCTGCCACTTGGACAGCTTCACCTGCCACATCATCTGCAGGAATCAAGGATGCTGCCAGGTCATTTCATCTCTCCTCACCTGTGATACAGCATATTTTGGGACCTTTGGTCTTTCATTCTTCACTTTATTGTGCTGGTGTTTACTGGACTATGGCAATTTACAAATTGGATGTTCCTCCTACACTGTATTTTTTAAACAGTTCTCTGATATTCAAGGAGTTGGCATCAATGTCCCAATTTGTTCCTTTCAGTCTGTACTTCTTACACATCCTACACTGACTTTCAACAGTAAGAGGATGCAGAAAGTCTCTCATAGCCAGGGCAGCTGGGATGAGATGCCCACCTGACCCCTTGTAGCCATGGCAGGTGCTCATAACAACAGGTGTGTCAGTGGTCCCAAAGTGAGGTATCCTCTTTATCCTTCCCCTACACAAGGACTAGGCAGGAAAGGGGAGAAAAGCTGGGATGAGGAAAGCATAGGCTGTGGGAGGAGACTTGTTCACCTAAGGCTGACCCATGGTGGTTTGTGAGGAAACCCCTCAGCACCATGTAGAAAGACTTTTCTGGAGTTGTGACTCCCATGGTGAGTGGGAGCAATGTGCTTGTCTTGTTGTGGGAGCTGGAGGTGAGGCTGTTTGGGTGGAATTGATCCCTGGACATTGAACTGGTTCTGGGTGTGGGGAGGAGCCCAGCTTGGCTCAATTGGCCACAGCTCCTTCTCTGCAGTGAGAGATGCTAGTTGTGGTGGAGCAAGTCAAGCTTCAAACCTTGCAGTTCAGGAGCTGCAGACTGGAGTTACAAGACAGTAAGGGAAAGCAAAGACCATCAGTCCTCCTTTTGAACTATATAGGATGTTTGGGAAAGCATCTAGTTTGACAGTAATTTTAAAAATAGCACTGACATAGAGAGGGCTTCTCACAAGGACTGGCATTTAGTTTATGTCTATGCTGTGGGATGCTCCAGAGTGTGTTTCTGTACTGTTTCTCTCCTATCTTCTAGTTATTCTCTCTAGTTACTCAGAGGCATATTAAGCCATCCAAATCCTTACTAGGTCATCAGGCATGTTTGGGTCTTGTGTGCACCAGAGAGGGCCCTCTGCTCTCTCAACTTTGCTATTTGGAGGGAGAGTGAAGCTGGTCCAGAGAGTGGGCTGAGGGCACCCCTTAAACATCAGTGTCAGTAAGTCTTCTGTTTTGCATCGGACTGTAGTTGAAATCCAGCACAGGCTGAATGACTGGAAGTCATTCTCCCAGATACAGTCCTAGGAAAAGCTCTTAATGGCATGAATTTAAATCCATCCCACTCTAAGCTAGTCCTCTGTGACTAGTGGGCTGTTGGGAAAGTGGAGGCTTCAAAGGTGAAGCCTGGCCAAGAAAACCACTTGTTTACTGGAAAGGCAACAGACTGAACTTCTTCGTCCACAACTATGGGTCACAGCAAACTCACTGATGCCTTGCTGCAGCTAGTCAGCTGAATCTTTGCCCAAACCATGCTGGCTGCAGTGGGAGCTCAAACACCCAGCACACATGTACACCCTTTATACAGGCACTAAAATTTAGACAATTGACATTGCAGGCTGCAGCCCTCCCCAGTGTGGTCAGAAATTTGCAAAGGAGGATGTGAATAGTGTGATTATTGGGAAGATGTTACCCAGGGACCAAAGTGTCAGGCAAGGACCAGAGATCTCAGAGCTGAGTTCATAATATTGAGTCAGTCCTGCTCTTCTGAGTGCTTCCACATGTGCTGAACTTCCCTACATGAACAGGTTCACTGAAATGCATGAGGAAAGCTTAGCTGAGGAAAAAAGTCATTGCCCATATATGTGAGGTAGACTTCAGTGCCAAGAAAAATCATTAACAAAACAGCCCACAAAATTTTTAGGTATTTCAAAGTCAAGCCCCAAGGCCAGCTGATTTTACAGTTCGGTCTAATCTCATGTCAAAAGAAGGAGATGAACCCTATTCTAGGAAGGAAGAAATGGCCATGGCTGAGGTCAAAGTGGTAACAGGCAAGTACAAAGACAGCAGCAAAGGAAGTGGGAGTAGTGTGGAATGAATTGTCGTTAGCTAACATATTAAAGTGTGGGGGGAAAAAGCAGAAGAAAGTTTTAAGAAGGAGGAAAACTCCAGAATGAAGCAAGAACAAGGGGTTCTTCAAATATGTAGAAGGACCAAAATTAATCCAGATCCTTGTACTTTTGGTTGCAGGGAAAAACACAATACTTGTGTCTGTTGCTGTTGAGATGGGGTGTGGGTGGTGAGAACACAAGAAATGGCTAGTGCAGGGGAATTTCCTTCTCAGGTTAGATGTTTCTTAGTTAAAGATCATCTGAAAATGACTTGGGTCTTGAGGAGATTATTCCTACATGCCATGTCCCATGTTGGCTGTTTGTATGGATTTTTTGTGTCAGAATTAGAAATCCAGTTCACTCAACATTGTCTCAGGTAAGCGTAGCTTGGAAGAATAACCCCTGAGTCATTGCAAAGGGGCATAGGCTCTTGTTCTTCCTTCAGAAATTGTTTATGGTGCTATAGGATCCTCTTTGTTGCCACTCTGCACTTCAGCCTTTGTGACCACTGGAGTACTGCTATTGCAACAGCCAGGCTCCTCCATAGCTTTTCTCTTGACAGGACTTCAGAAAATTCACCTTCTAGAAAATACTCTTTGGCAAAGCCTTGTCTCTTATGTTGCTATAATTAATCATCTGATCAACGTATTCAAGTGTTTGTGGGTGGGTTTGAAGGTAATTCTGACAGTGTCCACATAAATGCAGTGGGAAAACACAGAAAATTAAGAGAGAAACACATATAGAAATCTTTTATGTTAAACTTTCTCTTGCTGTCTGCAATAAATTGGCACGTTCCTGGCAGGCATTACTGCCAACACAACTTAGGGAAATAATATGGTGATCTTAGAATAATTGCAGTTCACAGGTATAGGGAAGCAGGAGGTGGATTAAGTTGTAGTTGGCCTAGTTTTAGTCTTGTAGTGTACCTGGTAGGTAAAATGCCAGGAGGCATATAGGAGGGCACTGTATTGTGAAGTGTCCCAGAATTGGGGGAAAAACGTGAATGTGTGGTTTGTTGAAGGTAGGAGAACGAGTGGGACAGTCGGGAGGCTCATGAGAGTGCTGAGAGGTTTTGGTGTGGAGGGTCCCCTCGGCAGCGGTGAGGCGAGGCAGGTGTCCCAGAGGCCAATGGGAGGCCATGCTCTCAGGGATGAGCAAGCCCTGACGTTTCGGCACCGAAGCTATCCTCTGGCTGCCTGGAGGAAGCTCTGTGGTTGAGTTATGCAATTGTGCTCTACGAGGTTTTTCTCTGCAGTTTTTGCTGCTCACAACTGTTGAAAAGTGGATGAGGTGGAGCCTTGGGATTAGTTTGTAGGACAGTGTCTCTGTGTTTAAGGAGTCCTGACCGACTCCAGCATTACGGACACAGAGAGAGGGACTGCTGCTGAGAAATTGATCCCTTACCAAGTTCATCCTTTTTTAAAGCAATTTGATATGTTGGACTTTTTTACTCCTTTGGTTTCCTTTTGAAAGCTTCCGCGTCGGCAGGAGGTAGGTAAGGCGAGCAGCAGTTGCCTCTGGAATTAATTGGGGTGCCCCAACCCTAGGTGCTCTGCTTTTCTGGTTTACTCTTTCGCAGCTTGTTGTGCTGAAGCATTTTATTTTTAAGGGAGCTACTACACTCTCCCTATCTACAGGAAACAGAATTTAAAAAAAAAAGAAAAAAGAGAGAGAGAAGAATTTGGCCAGGAGCCAAGCCCAGTGACTGAAGTAAAGAGTAGGGAACTTGGAGTAAGTTTAGTTACCAGGACACTGCATGGCAGAGTGGGTCTGCGCTGGATTTTAAGGGGCTCAGAGACAAGCACACGATGCCCATTTCACAGCGCAAGAAGCTGTGTTTTCTTAGATGAATGTCCTGGCGCTGCGACTACGAGTGAAGCTGTTGGTCTTGGGAGGGGATAAAACTGCGTGTAAATGAGAAGAGAGGAGTGTACCGGAGTGCTATGGAGGGCAGCAACTTTGTTGCTGTGACTTTTACAAGCCTTCAAGGGTAAGATCTAATGCTTTCCTTCCACTTGTTTGTTTTCTCTGTCAGTTTTTGGGGACAGAAAACTTGCTTTGTTTTTCAGACCCGAGAGCTTTCCAAAGCTTAATCAAAGTGCTTGGGGTTGAGCTTTTTCTGCGGGTGAGCTGATAGACTTCTGGGTGGAGTGAGCTGAGCTGTGCATGATTTCAAGCAGCAGCAGCCGCCCGGGGAAGCTGCTATTGTTTGCATTGTTTCGGAGGGAGCATACTGCAGCCTGCATTTCTCTTTGGGAACCCTCTCTGCCTCAGCTGTTGATCGGTAACTTGAGCGTTGCAACTAACTTTCCCAAAGGAGCTGAATGCAAATTTTTGACTGCCATTCTGGTGTCAGTTTAAAGAGTGTTTCAGTGAAGACAGATGGAGGATATTGGATCATTACTTTAAAACGTGGCAGATAACAGACTGAGTCTGTTTCCCAGCAATTATAGCTAATTGCATTGGCACGTTTGAGTGTAAGGGGTAGGATCACAGTTTCATAGGTTTCTGTACGTATAGCTTGGAACAGTACCAAAAAATAGCTGGAGGGCTAGCTCACCTCATCCAGGATACCTCTTCAGGTATTTAAAAAGCTGGGGATGTTGCAGGAACACTTTCAAACTCTTTGCACTGAGCTAGTAGATTTAAACAGGAGTCACTGCTTTTTTTGTAAACCCTGGTGCCAAGAGTGACCATTTATGGCTTCTGAAACTTATTCCAGGTTGAATTTAGGCAAATCTGATTTGACCCCTGAAAGACTGTTTTTCTGGCATTAAAAACACACGTTTTGGTTGTCCGTCCTGCAGCTCACTTTCTGTGTTTCCCATTTGCAAATCAGGGAGTGGTACAACACGTGCTACTCCCTGTTTTGCTCTTGAGGGTTTCAAATACAAGAGGATGTAAGGAGAGGTGCAGAAATAAAAATGCAAATATGTTTCAATGTTAAGAGATTATTAGTACTAATTATTTCTAATGGCTGAAATTTTTGTGTTTGCTTTTAATAGGGAAAGCAAATACATCGTACTCTTTGGAAGCAATATTTGAACAATTTGACTGAAACAGTTAATACACCAGAAGTTTAAAGGCATCCCTTTCCAAACATGCCTTTGCATGTCACATTACATGGTCAGTCCATGCCAGGTGTGCCAGGCCTTTACATTGCTCTTGCCAGGGCATTAGGAAACATTGCATCAACTGTGATGTCCTTCTCTGCGATACTTGGGAGTGAACATGACTCTCCTGCTTTAGTGCATGACACTGTGCACCCCTTAGCAGGCAAGCAACTAAGGGAGTTCGGGGACCTAATGTGTTTTAAACCTTTAATATTTTCCCAGTTGTGCCTCCAAATCCAGTTTGAAGTGATACATGTTCAAGAGCACTAAGCAGCACAGGCAGTCTTGAGCCTTGTCTGTCACGATGCCCAGTACTTGGGATCTACTTTCTCATATACTGAGCTATTGGTTGGATATTTAGTACTTTAGCATGAAAAAAAGAGTTCTAAGACTTGTGGGTATTTGTGGTTGTTGCATCAGCTGAATATAGATTAAAAAAAATTAACTCATAAATCTTGCTCACATGCAAAAACTGACCTAACATGGAAAGCTGGTGAGTGAAGGCATGGCGTGCTTTCTGAATTTTTACCTGGACAGGGCTATTTAAGCTTTTTATGGTGTATACATACCACACTATGTTTGGTGGCAAAACTGACTGGAGAAATACTGTTCTCCTGTGTAATTCCCCTGCACTCTGCATGATTGTTTCTAGTATTACAGCACAATTTGCTGCCTCTTCAGATATCCTAAATCCTTGGGTAGGAATTTCAGTCTGCACCAGACTACACCCTGTGGTCTGGATTAAAATAACCCTTCCAAAAACGGTTGTATTTAACATGGATCATTTCACTGAACCCGGGAACAAGGTGATGGGAGCAGAAGCACCAACTATTTTCTAATCCATATTTATCATTGAACCTGATGTATCATGTAGCTATGTCCAAAGGAACATGGCCAAGAAACTAGCCATGTTTTCCATCTGCAACATCTGCTCTCCATTCATCTGAATTTGCCATGTCTTTTCTCATTTTGCTACTCATCACTCCGGTGGTGGGAAGTGTCTAAATCCACCTCCAGTTTGCAGTACAGACCTTAGTGAGCCATGGTTTTGGATTAGGCTATAGCCTTTGCAAATTCCATGTGCCATAGCTCATTGCAGCCTGCCCCTCACGCAGCAGGAGCTTCGCAATTGTGTTCTCTTGCCTCTCTTAAATAAGGCTGATCTTTGTTTGCAAGAAAGCATCCCTTCCCTATCCAAGACCTGTCAAAGGAGCTTCTTGCTGTGGATATTAAAGTGCTCAGAACCCATGATTAAACTGTCAGTAGCCATAAAGCAGGTGGATTTTCTTTGCAGAAGTGTAAGCTGTAGCTAGACAGGTTGTAGAGCACTGTAGATACAAAAGCCTTCTACAGTGAGAAGGGGTAATTTATTCATAGCCTGTACCCCCAAACCCCCATAAATGAGGAACTGGGAATTTGAGCTTTAAATAATTTTTGCTATAGGCTCTGGAGACATGGGGAAGTAATGCGTGTCCTGTTAAGCACAGGAGGTGGACCTGCGTGATTACTCAAATACTGTGAGCCCCAGTTGATTACTGAACAGCAAAGGGTACCTGAAGTAAACAGAAATGAAAAAAAAAAAATTGAGTGGAAAATGGAGCTGCAAAAAAAAAGGCCAGAAGGCCTGACACAGACTGTGGAAGGCAACTTGAGGAGATTGAAGCAGTGCTTTACTTTGCATCTGAAAATAGCTGGTGCCAGGGAAAATGAAAGCAAACAGGAAATTGCCTTTTTTCTGACTATAGAAAGTTTTCATGTGTTTTATGAGTTTTCAGTTAATTCAGGAATAGGAGGCTGTGAAAGTGTCTTACAAAATTTGAGAAGTAATTCATGTCATATTAAAATGAAACATGAGAGAGAGAGTTTTTTCCAGAAAGTGCAAAGGGAAATTGAAACCATACAAATGTATTTGAGTGATATGGGGCTGAAGACCCATCACTGCAATTTTGGAAGGGAAACTGAATCGCAGATTTAAAACATAGAGAGATACTTAAGAAAACTGAACAAGGACATGAATTTGTATTACAAGTAGAATCTGGGAGAAAAAATACCCTGAGGGAGATCATTGATAGATAGAGGTGCAAAGATGTTGGACCCTGCAGGTAGGATTAAGAATCCAAAATACCCCAAGAAAAAAACCTGGGACTGAAAGGCAGGCAGAGCTAAGGTCAGCCAAGAGACCACATCTGGCTGTAGAGGTTGTACAACTGACATGAATGGGAGCAGTACCTGGAGCACCACCAAAAGGGACAAATCCACCATCATTTGCTTAGGTTTGTTTTCACACTTGCAGCCGACACTCAATGAACTCTCAGACTGAAAACAGACAGCTAGAAGTGTGAAGGTGTACTGGCACAAATTGGGCTGTGAGCAGGCAGGCACACAGACACTATAGCCAGCATGAGTGGCTTGCTAGGTAAAGGAGTATGAGGATTAGATGCGTGAGTCAATAACAAAGCAGCAAAGGAAGATACTTGTAATATGATGAAAATAAAGGGTACACCTCAGTGCAATAGGGATGTGTCAAGCCCTTAATTCCATCGTGTGTGTGCCCATTGAACACTGACACATTCCCAAACGACATTGTGGTTTGGGCAAGCCAGGAACAGAGCTTTGCGTAAAGGATCAGGTCAGCTTAGGAAGGATTCATAACTCCTGGGCTTTAACCAAGTAAGCAGCCATGATAAGTATGTATGACGGAAATGATGTACTGGAGAGGTATTTGGTACAAATGGATATGGCAAAGTCATCACCCACATCTGCCCTAAAAGACAAGGTTTTATGGGAATGGTGGGCCTGTAAGGATATTTGTGCTGGCCATGATGGTAACTTAAATTTGCTGCTGAGTGAAGATGTTCAGTGAATGCAATCCTAATCAAATGCACTGAGAAGCTGAAAGAATTAAAGATGTCCTCCGTGCCAAAACAGTGTATTTTTACGGTCTTGTTATCATACTGCGGTCACTCCAGAAAACAGTGATTAAAGAATCACAGTAATTAACAAAAGCCATGTGTCTGAGCTGAAGGAAGTTTCAGGTTTTTGTTTGTGAAACGCGGATCTTAACTCAAGTTTTTATTTCATGTTACTACTGCTGAAAGAAGGCTTATAACCACCCTCTCTTCTCTGCTCCCCCATAAATATAAACATCCTTTTTTTCCCTCTGCTGAAATTATATGCCTTGCCAATTGAGTACACAGCTGGGAGACGTTTAGTAGTTGCTGATAGTCTTTCTAAAACATTTGGCAAATACAGCACAATCCAGAGTTCAGCAGTATAGCCATATGATGATTACAACCAGCCAACCTTTTGCATCCTTCTGCTGCCAGTGGACTGTAGTTATCAGATCTGTGGATCCTGGTGCTCTAAGAAATCTGAGGTCTTTACCTCTGGGTGCGTGGGTAGCATTGTCTTGCTCCTTCCACCAGTTTAAGTTCTCAGTCCTACTCAGGAGGGTTTTGTAAGACATAATAACAATTCTAAAACATGGAAGAAAAATGTTCAAAATTATGGACTGAGGTCAGTTAGGGATGGAAAGTACAGTTGGACAGCATAGTTGAGAAAGCTTTAAGTTGTGATATTGAATATTTTTAACTTGAAGTGGTTTAGCTCCATGGACGTAGGAAATTTTGGGGAGAGGTGTTGCTAAAGCATTTGTTCTGGTGAGCAGAAACAATTGGATGTACATAAGTGAATAGAAAAAGGATCTCTTTCAAGCACAGTGGGCACAGAGGGGTTCCTGAATGCCACAGTGACCATCAGGGAGCACTGTGCTAGGGCTGTGCCATGCTCAGGGTGTGCAGCACTTAGCTAGCTGGCTGGTGTTTACCTGCTGTTGTTTGCCTTATCTCAGGCTCATTGAATTGCAGCTGCTAAATATAGCTTTGCTTTAGCATCTGGAATAGGGATCTGCACAGAAATGTTTGACCTATGCAATCATTGTAGAGTTTTCCTTAAAGTTTACCTTCATTTTCTGAAAAGACGTGAAGCCTAAGCTTGCACTGGGCACAGTCCAGTGATGTGTCAGGCTTGCATTTGGGCAGTGGCATAGGCTGTATTCGCACTTGAGTGTTTCCAAAATACAGTATATTTCCTATACTTGTCTCCTTAGACACCCTTGCTCTGCACAGATAGCATAGGATAAAGTGCAAATACTTCATTCTGTCACCTAGAAAACTTGTTCTAGATAGATTATAATTCCCTCAAATGTCCAGCTTGGCTCCACTGGACAGTTAAGCAACCTGTACAATGTTCCAGTTGATTCAGGCTCACGGTCATCCAGGCATGCTGGGCAGCCAGCTTCTCCCATGCTCACAGGTTTTCACAGGCTGTCAGCACCAACATCACCATTAAGTTCTTTAAAGAAACTGTCTGATGCTTGGAACACCAAAAGTTTCATTACTGACAGGCTTTGATGTGATTTTGTTTAATGCTCAATTCTCCTGCAAATTGGGATATATTCAGTGCCTTAAATGCATTTCTGGTGCCTGGCTTTTGGCTTTTGGGCCAGGAAGTTTGCAGCCAGCAGGGGAGAAGTTTTACTCAGAGCCGTACAGGCCAGTCCACCCCAAACATGGAGGGACACCAGCAGATGGACAAGAGTGTGAGCCAGCACATGTTGAGCACAGACAGATGCAGAGGAAACCAGTGTTTCCCATTGTTTCCTCCTCTTCAGGGAGGCTAGTCTTGCTCTGGGTAGTCACACAGTTCCTCTGTACCTTAAGTGCAAGCCCTGTGCGTGTATTTTCATACAGGGCCAAGGTATTAGGAATGTCCTTTTCAGTCTCTCCTCCACCGGCCCCTTCTTTGTGCCATGTCAGGCATGCATGAACAGATCAAAATGTCCAAGGTAAGGTAGCCCGCACTGATGCAGTGCAACTTGTGAACCTGAGATGGTTTTGCATTTTAAAACGCTCTGTGTGATAAACTGTGGCTGTTGGCCACGGTGCTTAGGAGTTTAGTTGTCCCATTTTATGGGCACAGAATTATATGCATGTGCAGCATCATGTCATGCTGCAGGACTAGAAGCCCCCATTGTGAATTACCTTCTCTTTTTTTCTTGCAGAAGTTCCATGGAGTTGGACTAAAATAAAGTTTTGGGATGTCTCTATTTGGATTAAAATTTGGAAAGAAGAAATTGAAAGGTGAGTGCCGTCTGGTAGTGCCATTGTCATGGGTGACAACCTAAGGAATGTAAATACAGCACACGTGTGAGCCCTTCAGAGTGTGCTTGGGAGCATGTCTTACACCTGCAGAGCAGGTGGAGGACAGCACACTTTCTTTACTTTTCCTGCACTTCATACCACCTCGGGGAAGTGCTGCAGACAGTGTGCTAGTGAACAGGGGAACATCTGAAAGAGAACAGGCTGCAAAGTTTGTGCTCTGTCATGGCACATGACTGGGTTGGGGAAGTTGGGTTTTGGTGTCTTTGGTTCTACAAGGATCTTTTGGGGGAGTGGGTGGATGAGCAAGGCACAGTGACCTCTCTCAATCAGTTTATAAAATACATTAGATGAAAGTTAGTGTGAAAGTCTGATGCAGTCTTTTGATGATGAAATGTATTAATGGCAATGGCCTGGATATTCCCTTCAGTAAGAGGTAAAAAGAAGAGCAAAGTACAGAGATGCACCCTGAAAGCATCCTGAAAGCTGCTGAGGGGAACCCTAACTCTGGAGGAGAAACCAGAGCCTTCATAATTCCTTCCCTGTGAGTTTCACATGGCACAAATAAATGGGTGTGGAGATAAGGAGCAGACATCATCTGCAGCATGATCCCCACCAAACTTTGCAGCAGAAATCCCTGCAGAGATGAATGCTTGGAAGAAGTCTAGCAGGAGGGCTACCAACATATCCTTAAAGTGGGCCAGCTTCCTACAGCATCTTAGGGTGCATCTTCATCAGGCTTTGCAGCAGGAGCCACTGAACTGAGTCTTGTGTTTTATCACTTCACCTGCAGGCCCAGGGTGTGATCTCTGGTCAGGGATCCAGGTCTGCAGATGCTGTGAAGAGGGAAAGTCTCTAGCCTTTCCTTTCCAGGGTGTTCCTCCCTCTATTTGATGAACACAGAGATTAGTGCCCTACTCATATTTTGACATGAAATTATTTTTTTTCCCAACCTCTCTGAGCTCAGAAGACTGAATAGCTTTTTCCCAAGGGTTTATTTTTGCAATTGTGCTGCTGTTTCCCCTTCCTAGTGCAGGGCAGGCCATGAGCCCTGGTGTTAAGACAGGGGCATCCATTTGCTGCTCTGATAGCCCCAGGAGAGGAGGATTGCTCCCAGGGAAGGATCTCTGCCAGCCTGAGGTCTCTTTCTCCATCTTGGCTTTGGAGATGAGGAAGCACAGGCTTGTCTGTGAGCTGCCATCCACCCAGGGCATCCCCACCTGTAGAGCAGTAGTTGTTCTGATTATCAAAAAGATTATGTTGCTATATTAGGAAAATTTTGTGTTTTACATGGCTCTCTATCTGGGTTTTAGCAAAGCAGTGTTCAGCACCCCCTTCAACCAAGTGTCTAAGAAACTCAGATCTTTCTAGATATAAAGGAATATACTTTATAGGGAAAAATAATTTATTTTCACATTTTATGCGCTTTTGATCACCACTGAATTCAAACTGGAGGAGTTTCAGAGCAGGCTGAGGGAAGCTGGGGTGATAAGGGAATGAGGAGCTTCCATATCAGGAAGCTAAAAGAGCTTTTCCTCCCATTTTGTTTTTAATTCTTACATCTCTTAGATAAGCAGCAGTAGTGTTTCTGTGGAAAAGATGCCTGAGATCTTTTACACTGAGTTTAACCTACAATCATCACTGACGTAACAGAGAGGAATGGGGACACTTTCGTTCACGGAGTGTGTGGGAAGAAATAAGGATTATGCCTTGGTGATGGCTGATAAATGTGGAATATCTCTGCTCATTGGCTTGATCCCATGGTGGCTTAACTCAGCACTGGAGCTTCATACCTCAAGGACAGGGATGGTAAAGTACTATCTATGAAACAAACAGTAATAGGGAACAGGGAGAACTCATCTACATAAATAACTTTAACCCAAGGTGTGTGGTTCCAGCTGATGGCAAGAGCAGTGATTTCTGCAGCTTCTTCTCCATAAGCCCAGCCTAGGGGCACTGTGAGACGAAAAGGAAGGATATAAATTGAGCCAGGGCTTTTGGAAAGCTCCACTGGGTTTTCCTTCTTGCTGCTAGGGACAGCCTGCTCTCCAGGGCAGCTGGTTTTTGAGCAGCCGGTCTCCGGGCAGAGCTTGGCAGGGGGGAGCATCTCCCTAGAGAGAAGGCAGAGCAAGACTGGCCCTACAGACATAAAGCTTGGCTGCCTTCTGAGACTCCCATTCAGATCTGATAGGAAATGTCTTACCACAACAGACATTGAGGATGAAAAATATATTTATTTTTACATAGTTTCCCATGAGGGAAATAACTGTGAGTTGAAAAACTTCTCAAAAGTTTGTTTCAGAGCTGTATTTATTTTTATGATTTTTACATCACTTCCTATCACTGTGTATCACTGTTATTAACAACATGTGCAATTGTGTCAAGCTGTGGCATTACCAGCATGACTAGGAGATGTTGTTTTCTAGGAAAGGAAATTTTATGTGCCAGCCAATCACTGTCAGACTAGTTTTTAAAATAAAAATAAATTACTATTTCAGCTCCTTTATTTGGCATGCTGATATTGGTCAAAATATTGTGAATTGCTATTACAAAAAAACAGCATACAAGGTGATATAAAATTCTAAAGAAATCTGAAAAAATAAAATTTTCAAAATTAAGCTTTTCCAAAATGAAGAAGAGACAGAATTTCCACTGCTAATACATTTGAAAAACGCATACTTTCATTCTGAAGTGGACCAAAAACAAACATGAAAAGGGGTAGATGCTTCTTGAGAAATAATCTGTTCCAAGGTATTTGTGAGATGTGGTGAGTCCCCAGCCCTTGCCCAGGGCCAAGGTAGGTGGGTGAGATATCACCAGGAGGAGGAAGCAAAGGAAAACCAGACTGGTATAATTGTGGGAGACAGGGGAAAGAGAGCGACAAGGCAGCCTCTGTCCCTTCCCAGAATTACCTAAAAGGGAATATTTTCTGTTTTAAGGTTATCTAGCACTTCTTCCAGGCCTGTGTCTCAAGACTTCTGTTTGACCACTAGTGTTGTACATGCTAGGCAAATCTGAGGCATCCTTTGGAGCTCTCTTTTCTTGGTTTCTCTCTCCTTATGGTGATAATATCAAATACTGCTTTTAGAAAAGGGCAAGATCTAATATTGAACTTTATCTTCATATCAAAAATTTACCTGAGGACCTGAGGCAGAAATAATTCCAGTTTGCCCTCAGGATTTTTGGTTTCAGACCTTGCATCTGTTATATGAAAATGGAGATATGTCAGTGCATCTCCTAAGTGGGCCCTCTGTTAGTTATGCCAGAAAAAAAAATCATTTTGCATTAATACCAGGGACATATGAAATGTTTTACCTGTGTGGGAAATTCCAGTTGCCATGTAGTGTTTGTTTAGTGCTAGCAGGAGGCTGAGCTCAGTACTAGGCACAATCCCTGTAAAAGACAGTAAAAGACACAATCCCTGCCACAAAAGTGTAATTCTTGCATTAAATTTCTTCAGGAGGAAGGAGGATTCTTGTTCTTTTGAGGTAAAAAGCCGTGATAAAGAAGATCTTTATTTAATAATGGAGGAACAGGCAGGAGGAAACAGGGCTAAACCCATTTATGGTGATGTATCTGAATAGTCTTGCTGCAAGGTTTTTTTTTAAATTAAATCCCTCACACTCAGTACAAGCTAGTCAGTTTCAGAGATGAAAATGCATGTGATTTCCATCATACATCCTCTCCAGCCACAGCAGCCAGAGAGGCTCCATAAAGGAAGGGGCATCTACACATCAAAAATGTGTAGTTTTGTAACATGGAGCCCTGGAGAGACCCTCCTCTGAGCCAATAATAAAACCCCACATTTGTTTGCCAGGCAGCTGGGCATGTTCCTGCTCAGAGGAGGGCTTGGCTGCGACCTTCCCCTTCCCCGTTTCCATCCCACCAGGTTCTCATCACTCCTCCTGCCCCAGCCATGCTCGCTGCACCCTGCCAGGCTCTGGCTGTGGTTCAGGGCAGGGATGGGCTTTGGTTTCATGCTGTAGAGCAGCTGGCACGCCAGCATCAGGCAGGTTACAGTGTTAGGTTGACACTCAGGTAATGAGGGTTTGGCTTTTGTCTGTGTTCCAGACTGGCTGTGAAAGGTAGATATTTAACCAGTGTGAGCCTCAGGCCTGTCATATGGCTCTTCCCTTCACCCATGTATCCTATGATCCGTATTAAATGTTGAGCTTGTCGAGTAAAGATTCCTGGCTTTGGTTTTGGGTAGAGTTCACTCGGTGCAGCTCTGTTCACAGCAAGGCACTGCTGTATTGTAAATGTGAAAACCTACCATATTGCTGCTATAAAATATAACGCTCTTCTCCTTAACCGAACAGCAGGGACTCTGCCCCAGTACAGTGCCTGCAAATCAAGAAACTTGTTGCATGGTTCCTTCATCTCTCATGATTGCAAAAAGGAGTATATATTGCTTTAATGTGAAAGATTTTGGTTAATAGGTTGTATAACCTCCCTAGGAGCAGCGATTTTAGTTGCCTAATCAGTGACTGTCGATGTGACAAACAATGATTTGCCCTTGAGCTGCCTTTCAATGGACACTGTAATTCTCGTTTCTGGGGGAAGGATAGGGGTACCGAGGCACCATGACAGATTTGTTGCTTGTGCACACAGAGTAGCAATCCAGCAAAGACCAGAAAAAAAGGACTAGGATTTCTCTTGCCTGTGAAGGGATGGGTGATCTCCTGTGTGCTGGATGCGAGATGGCACTTGTACCATTGCTGAGAGGTGGTACCAGAAGCTGGGTCACATGGCCATGATGAGGGTCCCAAAAGTAGGGCCAACAAAAGCACAGGGGGAGTTGGAACAGAGGGGAAGGAGGCACATCGTGAGATTTGAAGCAAAGAACAGGCTGCAACTGGTAGACGTCTTCTGAGACTGCTTATAGCCTGCTGTGGGGGAGTCCTGAATCACTGCTGCCTGAAGGACAGGCTCAGGAAGGTCATATATGTGCCCTTGGGAGCAGAATAACTGTGTTACAGCTTTCACAACTTGGTATTGGTAAGGTTAACAGCTTTGCTAAGAGCCTCTCTGCAAGGGAAGCTGGGGAGATGAGCCCAGCTCCTGGATGCCACTCTGTGTAGTTGGTCCAGGGCAGCATTCGTGCTCTTGAGGTCGCTTGTTTAAAGGGTGGAGTAGAGATCATTATTTTTACAGCATTTATGTTGTCTCTGTTCTGTTGTCAGGCTTAGTTACGCCGGCACTCCCCTAATTGGTCCGTGTTCCTTTCATGCATGAGGTATCAGGCCCTAGTTTGTATATGACTTGGCAAAACCAGGCAGACCTTAACCTCCTGTTTCTTGGAGCCACAAGACCTAACATCTACAAAACTTTTCCAACAGCTAGTTGAAAGCACTGCTTTTGGCACATGCTCCTTAGCATAAACCAGAAACCAATTTCCAAGCTGTCTGACCAGCTCTTGAATTTAACCTTTTGCAGGACTTTTCCATGCAGCAGTCCTAAACGGAGAAGGCTGTTGGGCTGGCTAGTTACATTTACAGCTGAGTTTTGGCACGGGTTTAATTTTATTAAATACAGATGTTATTCTGTGGTTTAGCTCCTAAATCTGTCTGCCTGAGAAAACAGCCACTTTCCCAGTGACTTGGGCTCAGTGGTTAGACCAAGAACTGGGCACTAAGCCATATTTATGTACGCTGAGTTTCCACTGATGAATAATTTGAAATAGTTTTCAGTGGCAGTGAAATGATAAGTTGGAGTACAAATCCCATTCCTTCTTTCCAGTGATTTGTGACTGCAGATTGCAGAAGCAAAAAGTTTCAGTTGCTTAGAGATATAAAAAAGTTTCAAGAAATTAAAACACTTCTCCTCTGATACCCCTTCAGGCTTCCCCTCCCATTTTCCTCAATGCTTTCAGAATCAACAGGGCATGATAAGACATGCGTGCTTGGATGTACAGCCAAAATACCCTGAGCTGTGGTTTCCGGGCGAAGCTGGTCTAATGCTTGACTTTCCGTAACTTTTTGTTTATTGTGATCATCCAAGAGTCTTTATTTCTGTCCAAACAGTTTCAGAAACAAAGAAGAGTTGTCTAGTCAGTGAGAGTTGAGAACTGCTGGTTTAGGAGGCACAGCAATAGGACCTCATGGGCCTCTGTTGGTAAAAATAAAACCACTGAGGCATCGTTGCGCTCTGCATGTGGCCAGTGGTGGTTCTCCTTTGGTGTAGCCAGAGGACAGGAAGTTCTGCTTGCTGATGTTTCTGGATGAGGCACCCTTTGCAGTTCATTGTGGTTGTTATTGCTTTACCCAAAGGTATTGGCTGTTATCCAGTAAAGAAAATGAAAACCTTGCCACTAGAAATTAGCCTCGTACTTTGGCCTTTAGGGTCACTACCTCTAAGAGGCATGAATGACTACAGCAGGCCAGAGACTTCCCACTCAGTTTTGAACCAGGTTCATAGCTATCTGGTGCCTTCAGAAATGGATTATCCTAGAAAACCTGCCCTTAGGTGCCATATGATCAGGCACAGGAGGGCAATGCCTTGAGTGAGTTTCATTTGCTGCTCTGTTTCACGTCTCACTGCTTCGTGTTTCTGTGCCGTCCCTAGGCTGTCTGCAACTACTTGTGTGTCTCATATAAAAGCCATTTTCCTTGGAGAGTGCATCTCTCACGTGGAGAGAAGCCAGGCTCCTTTCCTCAATAGAGCAGATACACACGTGGTTTCTTTCTAGGAGCATTTGAGATCCTTGAATTCAAATGCACATGTCAAGTGCCTCTTCCCTGGCTGCACAGACCCTGGGGGCAGGCTGAGGAAGGGGGATGGTTCTTCACTGCTCCAGTGAGCCCTGGGAAGAGCAAAGGAGCTCATGGCATGTCCAGCTGCTGCCAGCAGCTCTTAGATTTCTGTTTCTGTGTACAGTCCCCTCGAGAGCTGCCCTGCCTATGAAAAACAAAGTCACTTAGGTCTTCAGAGCCTCTCAGAAGCTGCCGTGTGACCCCAAGGCTCTGACTGTGTACCCTGTGTCTCATGTGCTGTTAAGGGAATAGATACCCAATGATAGCCCAGATGAGCAGTTCTGGATGTCTTCATGCCTCTCTGTCCATTATGCATTTCCATAGCTCCTTCTGGTGAGGCAGCTGGGCAGACCTGCTGGCTGTGAGACGCATGGACAATGTTGTCCCCTGCAAGTGTTCAGCCTTTCCTTTTCAGGGTTGCCACAGGTCTTTTTCTTGCTTGCACTGCTCCACCTAAGTGCATGGTGCGTGCAAACAACTCTACCCCTGCCTGCCACTTCCCCTTCCCAGGATGAGCATGGGCTCTGTGAGTGTGATTCTGTAGCCCAGTGGGTTTTGAAGCTTTGTCCTCTATTCCTATTTACATTAAAGCCATTTATCTTTTCTGTGACATTTATTCCAGGACTAGACTTGGAGCCCCTAGGGAGGGGATAAGAGTAGCACTTACTGTATGGGAGGAAACATGCAAGTGTTGGGAAGTTCTGTTTTTAACAAATAGATTTATCTTTTGTCTGCTTTGATAATACTGGTTGCTCTCAGGAAAATTCCTGAAGGGGCACATAACACAATAGTTGAAGCTCTGCAAGCCTGGACCTTTTGAGCTCTGCTTCTGTTTTCCTCTGGGATACCAGACAAGTTACTCTGATCTCTCCGTACATTGTTCTCCCCTTTGTGAAAGCTCAGAAAAATGTGTCTGAGAAAAACGGTGAAGGATTTAAGCACTTTGAGGGTCTTCAGTAAAGCCTCTCTGGTTGGTCTGAATCACCCAGTCAGGGCAGGTAGTAGCTGATTTGAAAATGCCTGACACAGCCAGATGTGCCTGAAGAAAGCACATTTACCTGTGTGGTGGTTTGACCCTGGTTGGACGCCAGGTGCCCAGCAAAGCCGCTCTATCCCTCCCCCTCCCCAGGAGGACAGGGGGAGAGAAAATATAATGACAGGCTCGTGGGTCGAGATAAGGACAAGGAGATCGCTCAGCAATTACTGTCATGGGCAGAACAGAGTTGACTTGGGGAAAATTAGTTTAACGACCAGTCAAATCAGAGTAAGGTATTGAGAAAATGAAAACTAAATCTTAAAACACCTTCCCCCACCCCTCTATTCTTACTTCCCCCCCGCCAGCGGCGCAGGGGGACGGGGAATGGGGGTTGTGGTCAGTTCATCACACGGTGTCTCTGCTGCTCCTTCCTCCTCAGGGGGAGGACTCCTCACACTCTTCCCCTGCTCCAGTGTGGGGTCCCTCCCATGGGAGACAGCCCTCCATGAACATCTCCAGCGTGGGTCCTTCCCACGGGCTGC
>VZTV01073017.1:536-14597 GCA_013400875.1 Anhinga rufa | reverse complement strand
GCCACTGATGGGCTCGGCCTTGGCCAGCGGTGGGTCTGTCCGTCTTGGAGCCGGCTGGCCTTGGCTCTGTCAGACACAGGGGAAGTTTCTAGTAGCTCCTCACAGAAGCCACCCCTGTAGCCCCCCTGCTATCCAAACATTACCATGCAAACCCAATACAACCTGCTAACATAGCTTTACATTAATAATCAGAGGGCTTGATGAAAACAGACCACAGGCAGAGACAAAAAAAAATGGTGATATGAAAAAGGGCTTAAAAATTAGGGATGCTGTGTTATTTATAGGGTTATTGGAGAGAAAGGAGGAAGGATGGCAGTTCACTGAATAGCTTAGATGCTTGCTAATGCAAGGGTGAATAAACAGGAAGAGCTAGATGTCTTAACACATCATTTAATAGGTGTAATAAACACGTGCTGAGATAGTTCATGAGGCTGGAATATTAATAGAAAAGAGTAAAGCTTACTCTGCAAGGCTAACAGAGGTATTCCTTGTATGTCTGTATGGTCTGAGATCCAGTGTGAAGAAAGAGATTAACAAATTGCAGATCTCTGAGTAATGCTACAAGGGTAAAGAACACAGGCATTGAAAACCAAGAAGGGCAGTCTTCTGTGAAAAAAAAATAGTTTTCTTAGAGACAGTGCATGGCTGTAAATGAAGAATTCTAGCTATGCAGAGACAGTTGGAGGGGAGCGTAGGGGAACACAACCTGTTCAACTGGCACAGTGTTTTGGCGCAAAGGTGGGTAATTTTTTGGAGCTAGAGAGGAGGCTGTTCCAGAACTGATTCCCTCCAACAGGGAGGAGCTGGCTGGTCCTGTGAAAGCAGGAAGGAGTGTAAACAGGAATGATTATGAAATGATGGTATGATACTTAGGAAAAAGTGACAATAGCAAAGTGCTTAAAATGGACTTCAAGAAGGAAATCTTCAGTAAATATGAAGAACTAGTATCTGAGATCTCATGGAAAGGAAATTTGGGGTGGAGGGACAATTAAGCAGAGCTGTCATTTCTTTAAATAACTGATATTTATATAAGTTATCATTTTTCAGGGAAAGGCTCAGAAGGATGAGTGAAATGGCAAAATCACAAGCTCTTCATTCACTTCAGGCAGAGGAAGGATGCCTCTAGAAGGTGCAAAGTGGCTTGTTTTATCCAGCACAAACTGTGACAAAGGCTCAAAGCAAGAAAAAGCTGCTGAGGACATAAAGGGCAATCAAATTTGTTCTGTAAGAGTTGGGATCTCTGGGGTTCTGTAACCTTTCTAGTAAGAGGGAGATCAAAGACGGTTTATGTCTGCTACTCAGTGAAAAAAGCCTAGCAAATATTGCTAAGAAATCTGGGTTTGTATTTTTTGTTTGGGTTTGGTTTTTGGTTTTCTTTTTCTTTAGACACCTAACATAAAAGTTGCCAGAAACAGAGGAGAAGGGGGGAGGTTTTGGGCTGGAATAGAGAGGGAATGGGTTGGCTAGGTAAGGTAAAGCATGGCCTGGAGCAATGCTGCCTTTGAGAGTTCCTGGTGCACAGACAGGCAAAGTTCAGAAGACTGGGAAAAGAGCAAACATAGCATCTATCTTAAGAGAGGGAAAAAGAAAAGCTGAGTGATTATAGATATATTGACTTCACTTCTCAGGTAAAGGTTGAAACAATCAAACAAACCACTTCAAAGTAGCTAGAAGTGAGTGTGTGGGGAAAAAATTATTAACAGTCAGCAGTCCTGAAAAACTGCATCAAGCCAAAATTAATTCTGTTTTAGTGGTTGCCAGAGGGCTAGTGAAAAATCCTTAGGTAGCTGTCATATATCCTGACTGTCACTTATGGCATTTTTACAAGTAAACTGGAGATACATGTTCAAGATATAATCACCATACAGTGAGTGCCAGACTTTTCAGGAAAAAAATACACTGACAATAGCTATCAATGACTGATTATGAAACTTGAGGGATTCATCAGGGATATATCCTGGGTCTTGTATTCAATATTTTCTTCTACATCTTGGCTGGCAGAATAAAGAACACAGTAACTCTGCAAATGGCACCACGCTGGCAGGAGCTACAAGTTCATTGAAGGATGGGATTAGAATTGACTAGTTAGAGAAATAGTCTGAAAAAATTTGGCTGCAGTTCAGTACGGACAAATGAAAGATTTGCACTGCCTGATGAGGCATCGGCTCTTGCCAGAAAGGATCTGCCAAAATGGATCATATTCTGGAATGCTGTCAGCTGCATGCTGGTTGTGCATAAGGATATTACTTTAAATTACTTCTAGGTGAATTCCCATGTCAAATATGCATTATCTACATGATAGGTAGAGTGTCCCTTGTGCTCCGGTCAGCTTTGGTAAGGCCTCAGCTGCAAACTATGGCCCACTTTGGCCACTGCACATCCAGAATGAGGTGAACTAGCTGGGAAGCCCACTTGAAAGCAGCAAGAGTGATGACACTTCTGACAGACTGACCCATAAGAAGTGACTGAAGAATCTGGAGTTGCTTACCCTTGGGAAGAGACAACTACAGTAAGGCATAACAGCCTTCAATACATAATAAATGCATCTGTGCTCTGTATCCTTGGCAAGTAGAACAAGAAACTGAGAGGGAGCAGAAAAGCACCATTGACCATCCTAGGAGAAGATATAATTTGTTTAAATTGAAGTAATGAGTTTTATGTCAAATAATGGGAAAAAACCCTATCCCAGGGGAAGGACACTGCAGTCCTGGAATAGGCAGTCTGAAAAACAGCCACCTCTGGAACTTTCTAGGACATTTATTGGGAATGACAGGCATGACCCTGTCCTGAGGTAGAGAATAGATATGATAACCTTTTGAAGTCCCTTCCAGTAGTTTTTGATTTCATGATAGCTATGGTGGTGATGTTCCATCTGTGAGATGATGCTAGGAGATGCATTTGTCCTGGAGGAAGGGCGCTAACAGTAGGCTGACAGCAACAGCTCCAGAGGCTTCAGGGGGAAGAGATGGAGCAGGGCAGGAACAGTGAGAACCACTAGTTAAGTGGTAATTCTTACTCAGGAGAAGGTGAATAACCTGTAAAACCAGTGCTGGCATTGCAGTGGGTTGTGGGCAGAGGAGACGTGGTGTATGGGTTTAGAGTGCTATGGTACCAGTCCACAGCGCTCCTCTAATGGTGTCACCAGCCTCTGCAATTCCCTGACATGGGGCGGTCAGCCCAGAGCACAGATTTCCAGTGACATTACCTTTTAGCAGCTCTGCCCGTGTTTTCTGATGCTTCATTCATATCTGTATTGATTCTGCTTACCTTCAAGCATGTCTGATGTGTTTCCTCTTCTTTACAGAGGAAGAGAGACAACTTCAAGCAAACAACCGGGATTTTAATCTGCAGTTTGAATATGCTGTAAGTAACCAGCATATATTGTTTCATGCAGATGTAGTCACAGATGTAGCTGCATCTGCTTCATGTCTTGAATGTTGTTTTAAGGGGGTGACATGACTGCATGCTGCAAACAAGGCAAACATGTACCAGATGAACCATCAGAGATGGTTCATTGCTGAGTCAACCATAAGAAGAAGCTGTGCCTTTGGAGTCAGTCCTGGAAATGGGCAGCTGAAGGAGATCTAATGCTGGAAAAGCATAACACAGTGACTTTACACACTTCCAGAAAATTATTTGTGAGTCAAAGTGCCTGCATGATCAGGCTCCAAGGTCTTTCAATAAAGGAACCTGCAGGGAGTTTTCTGTTAGAAACATATCTCCATTTAAAGTAAAACATGAAAGGAAATGTGTCAGTTCCTCAGCTCTTGCAGTGAAATCCTCTCTGGCAGGAAGGTTTTGAATCTGGTCTTTTTGGCTTCCTGCCAGCTTTATTTCCAGCTCCTTAACAGCCTACTTAGGTTCACGTTGTGCCATGAAATCTGTGATTCCAAGAAGCATCATGACATGGGCTCTCTGTGACCTGTGTCTGCCAGGCTACGGTGCCAGGCAGCCCCTTTGGCAACTTGATTTCCAAAGCTTGTGGACCATTTGCTGACAGTGTGTGCAGAGGACGGGTAGCTCAGTTGCTAGACCTGTACTGCCTGGCTGCAGGGTCTTCCACTCCTTGAGATGATCCTGACGCTGCCTACTTTCAAAGTGTTTGCAGGTACCAACTGGTAGAAATGAATTTTGTGGATTTTTCCCTCTGCATATCTGAATTCCAGCGATGAAATTAATCCTTAAGTTTTACTCAGGAACTTGTTTGAATCATGTTTTGATTTAGGAACATCACAAGTACTTTCTCAGTAAGAACTGGAAAAACTCAACATTTCAGATCACTGTAATTTCTCATGAGATAGACAGTCTGGCTTGCCAACAGCTTTGACTAAAGATCTTAATGTAGCTGATCTGTTGGCAACATGAACTGGATGGTTTTCAGTGGTCACCTTCTATCCATTAACTAACCAACACATGTTAGAGACTTCCTAGGTACAGAGCTGCTGCTGAATATGAATACGCTGAATATGAATATGAGATGCTTTTTAGTTAATATACATAAAGGACTGTGCAGCATGAATGTCTTAACAAGCCTGGTGATTTGAGACTGCAAAAGCACATTTGATTTGCAAAGAACCTGCCATGAGAGTACTGGGGTGGGTATTGCCACTATGTACAGATTTGTGATCTTTCATTAAGTGATTGCGACAGAGAGTATGTGCAGCAGTGGGGCAGGGAAGCAGAGGGGAGATGTACAATGATGTCAAGGTAGAGAGAACAAGCAACTCCTCTGGTTCTGAACCTATTTCTGTGAAAAGCCATTCATAAGGCTGACTTGCATGTCACTGCTTCCCAGCTGATGCTTACATGCCCAAGGATTTTCAAATAACCAAAATTAAGAAGAGTTCTGGAGGGTTTCCATGACAGTCTATTGATTAGGTGTAAAAGTGGAGGCAGCCAAAAAGCCAGCTCAATATAATCTCTTAAAACTTGGCAGTGAGTTTCAGTAATCCTACCCCTCATTTTAGTCAGCTGTGGCTCAAGATTTCTGGAGTCCAGTTAGACTGTGGCTTAGGAAATCTAGAAAACTGGCCAGAAAGAGCTGAGCCTTGAAGTGGTGAGTGGGTGGTGAGGTACTAAAAGACTTTAAGTGGTGATAGAAGCACTGCCCTAATTGTACCAGGCTGCACATCGTGTTCTGGGCTGCTTATTTCTAATAAGTCCTTTTAAAAGTTTAATTTATTAAACCCACATTACCATGGTATATAAAAGGACTAACCTTGCTCATAAGCTACTTCAGATTCCATGCTATGGATTAGTGGGTGCATCTGGAGATGCCAAAATGGGAGATAGCCTCCTGCCACCCTCCCATGAACATATGCATGATGCTCCTGAAAGTTAGCTCTTCCACTCCTGTAGTTCACTGCAAGGGTCAAATCTGGGTCCCTTCCTCATGTTCAGATTTGCCTGAACATGGTGAGGTTGCACTGCTAAGCACTAGGATGTGGTCCAGGGGGACCAAAGCTGTCCAAACACCAGAGCCTGCCCTGGGGTGCTCAGGCACATCAGCTATTAGGACCGGCTGTCTCTCAGCATGTTGACATTTTCTGGACAAAGTAATTTCTGTCTCCTGCAGGCACAGTCCCCCCTCAATGTGTCTTCCCACCCTCATGTATTTAATTTGACCTGCATACAAGCAAAGAACAGAAGCATTTGGACTGTCTGTGCTTCATTGTGGTGCCCAACTCTATAGGACATGAGAATTGGTGAACATGGGCAGCCACGTGGTGATTTGAGTCTTCTTTATACAGGCAGGAGAACAGCTGTCCTCCAGGTCTGGGTCCCACAGCAAGGTCTTCTCTCAAGGCACAAGGAAGGTTGCACCAGCAGCTATTTCAGCCAGATAAAAGGGACATCGGGCAGAAACTGGAAGGAAAACCAGCAATATAACAAAGCTTAGAAAGTATTTTAGACAGTGAAAGCCACAGGAGTGAGGTTTACTTTATTTGGTAACTTAAGGCCGTGTTAGCCATAAAACCTATAGAACAGGTTCTTGTAACAAAGCTAGGTGAGGCAGTAAATGTTTCTTTAGGGTGAGGCAGTTGCTGAGAAAGGCCAGTAAGGAAAAGAAAGGGAAATGCAAACAGAGGCATAGTATATTGCCTTACTGCTGTGGCTAGGCTGTGTGTTGCAGCTGGTGTGAAGGTTCAAGCCTTTCACTAAAAAGAGAGTTTCTATTATGTAGGCATAGATCAAAGGTACAGAGATGCTTTGTCCTTGTTTAGGCTCAGTGAGAACAGGAAAATGGGAATGTACAATCAGAGGTGGTTGTGTTGTCCCTCAATAGCTGGTGGTTATCGTCCCTTCCTGGTGCAAAGTCTACAGGATATCTGTGAAGGGAGAAGAGAGGAGCTAAGAAACACTTGAAAACTCTATTGTGTGTGGAGTCTGACATCAGCTCTGGCAGCTGCTGAAAGCTGTTCCTCCTGGTATGAAGCAAGGCTCCCAAATACATGCAAACCAGCTTTGCAGGAAGCTGATGCACCATGGAAAGCCGTGTCTGCCAATTCGTGCAAGGGCATGTCCAGATCCATCACACTTGGACCTGCAGGAGACTTCAGAGGGCAAAGTTCCTCCCAGAGCTCATCAGGAAATACACGAGAGGTCAAGCTGCAGTGTTTCCCTGCCACACTGCTCCAGCCACAGAGCTTTTTTAGCTGAGTTAAGTCCTTGATACAGTGTCTTCAAGGTGAGCCCAAGGGACAGCTTCAGAGGAAGAACTGACTGCACCCCATGGGAATGTGTCATGCAGTGGGCTGGAAGATTGGGGTGGTCTCCTTCATCCGTGTGAACAGAAGCAATACAGGCTGAGAGGGGGACAAGAGAAGTGTCTCTTATCTGAAGAAGCCTTTTATGTGTCTTCTGATTATTTTTGCTGTGATTATAGGAGGTGCCTGTGGTTAAGGGCAGCAGCTTCAAGTAGTGGCAATGCTTGGGTAGGTCAGGATTTATTTGGACTTAGTGTGAACACTGAAGCTGACACTAGGACTCTAAGACTGGTGCAACCCCAGACATCCTTGGCCTTATCCTGCACAGCAAGAACACAGTAGCTTGGAAAAATAAAGCAAACTTTAAAACAAAGTGCTGTGCAGTTAACTGGAAGGGCTGAGTGTGAAGGTGTGTACTACCCACCAGCTCACAAAATTAGTTAGGAATGACTCAGAAACCAAGTGTGAATGAGTGGCATGCAAAGGCTCTTAGTGCAGCACAAAAATGGACTCAATATAGGTCAGTAAAAATGAAAGTCAAGTCCTAATCCTGTGTTTATTCACACTGCTGACAGGAAGATCCTTCCTGACTTCAGTAAGAGATTTGCCTGTGTAAAGACTGAAATAAAGTGAAAAGCAGGATACCAGATGTGGTCCAGGAAGATTGAAGGGCTTTAATCAATGTTCTTACCTGAGACAATTGTATCTGCCTGCACTGTCCCCATTCTGTCTGCACTGTCCCCAGTACAGCTGCAGAGGGGACTGCACTGTGTGGGTCCACCATGATGGGCTATCAGCACTCTGGAGCAGAAAATCTCTTCTGAAGGCTTTTCGTGTTTGTTCTGATCCCAATTCCCTTTTATTTCTTTGCTTTCACATTGGAATTTAGCACAGCTGCACTGGGACGTCATGAAGGGCTGAGAAAACAACTTTGAAATTGGCTTTCAAACAATAGGAGAGGAAATGCAGGGCCCATGACTCAATGACAAATTTCATCTAGGGTCAAATCAGTATCCTTTCTGCAGGACCAGCACTGAGGGGGCTGCTTGGACTCTACTTTTGTTCTCCCTGGTCACAGGATGAATTCTCTAGTGAAATAGGACGGATGTATATAACTTCCTATGGCCAATATACATTGCCTGGCCTGGATCGTCAGCTGGGTTCTTACCTCTTTGAAATTTAATCAGAGAGCAAGGAGCTCTTATAGTGGGCTTAGACTCTGCTCCACCTCCTCTGCTTGTGTGCTTCAATCTAAGGATGCCTGGTGGGTTATCTTTAAAGGTCTTGTCAGTGTGGTCAGGATGGTGGCAACAGCTGACCTCTCTTCCCATCTCAACGTGCAAGTGTTTCCCAGTGTTCATCTTCCTCAAGGTTGAAGGGAATGTTGTCTGATCATGTGAAAAGTGGTCTGAGTAGCCCCTGAATGGAATAGCTACAGCAACAACCTGTGCTGCTCCTTCTGCATTTAGGAAGGTGTTAGCTGGATTAATCTGAAGACCAGCTGAGGCACTGTCAGGGAGCAGCCAGAGCAGGGCTGCCCTACAAGAGGGGACAAGTTGGGAGCTGAGGATGACCCCCATGCAGGCAATGCCCTCACTGACGAGGGTGCAGTCCTGCAGCATCTGGTTGGCAGGGAGAGGGCAGGATGTAATGGGGCCCATCCTGGCCATCCCAGACAAAGTGAGGTGATGAACCAGGTTTATGGTCCATCTAGGGAGCCCAGTCAGGAGCGGTGAGAGACAGGGCTGAAGACAACACTACACCATGGGTCCAAGGTCCATCCAGGAGGCAGAGCTGGATAGGTCCATCTGGGAAACTAGGACAGATGTCAGGCTGGAGACTGGTACTCCTACAATGCAGCTCAGGCAAGGACTGAAAGCCAGTGGCTGGGCTTAAGTGAACTCCTTATCCCATGAACAACGATTGTGGATGGAGATGCCAGGTGAGGACAAGGCCCTTAAGGCATATTAGGCCCCTGAGAAGCACAGAAATGTTGAGCTGTGCCAGACATTTGGAAATCCATAGACTCCTTTGGACCAAGTCCTCCACTCTTCCTCTTAGCTTAAACCTCATGGAGACAAAACTTCTCCTGTACTGGTTGGAAATCTGGTTGTGTGAGACCTTAATGAACAGGGTACGGTGGTTTGGATCTTGCCTCCTCTGCACCACTCAGCAGTGCTCTGCCCTCCCCTTCACTTCTCCCTGCTTGGCAGCAGCTTCAGGTACAGAATTAAGCAGCAGGAGAAGGCAGGGTAGTCAAGGGAGAAGACTAATAGACAAGATCTTTAGATCCTGTACTTGGCCTGTGAGCGATGGTGTGAGGTCGTCAAACCATGCTACCTCCACCTGTCTCCATGTCTTCCTCTGCATCACCATGATGAGGACACTCACCACAGCAATGATTAACTGCTCTGTAATAGGATGACACCAAGCAGAAAGAACAGCATAGGAAAACACAACCAGTGACCACACTTTCCTAGAGATTTTCCTGGAATACCCGATGTATGATGGGATCCGGGAACTCACTTCATTATTGCTGCCAAGAGGCCAAGAGGGGGTCGAGGGGTTACATATGTAAGAAATTCCCAAAGCTGTTAGAAAGAAGAAAAAAGAAGAAAAAGAATGAAAGATCTTTGTGGGATAGATATAGATCTTTTTATTTCTGGTGTTTGGCCAGTCTTTTACTTTTGGGAGTGAAGATGAGATCTTTACAGGGACCAGACGAACCCCATCAGCATCCTGTTGGCCTTTCTCAGTCTTCTGTTGAGTTGGGGCTGCTGACCACTGTCAGGAATAAGACAGTGAACTTGGTAGGCATAAAACTCATCTAGTCTGCCTATTCTGTACTCCCTATGAAAACAAAGCGTCTGTGGCACCACATGCCCTGTTACATGAGTTTATTATATATATGTCCTTGAGCACATTCACATTTCTGCATATGGCATCTGTGTGCTTTCAAATTGCACTGCTGCAGTTAAACAAAGTGCCATTGAATTGCGCTCCCTCCGCCTCCTTGCAAGGCTTTATCAAAGCACCTGTGAAAGCTGTGTCTTCCTCTCAGCTGCTTCATCAGTCTGTGCTTTCTGCTACACAGGTACCAGTGAAGTTGCCAGGTGTCATGGCACAACATCTCCCTGCAGGATTGCCAAGGTTTTACTAAAATTTTCTTTGGGCCAGGTTGTCCAGCTGCTAGAAACTAATATGTCACTGAGCCACAGGTATAAATTCAGATGGTCAATATCCTGCCATACCCTGCCTTTTCTGGGTATCACCCTTTAGCCCCTGTAATCTAGCCACAAAAGCAGCAGGGTCTCTTCTTTCCAGCAACTTTTATGGCGAGGAGATGATTTGTTTGCTCAGTGAACAAAGGTAGGAGCCATCTGCTGAGTGTTTGCCCACAGTTGGACGTCACAGGCGGGCTTCTGAAAACACCCCCAAAGTAACAGCTCATCCACCAGATCTGGACTTGTGTAACTGTGGCGCGATGAGCACTATTCTTAGGGACAGCATTTCGGTGGAGTCACACCTCCAGAAGGTGTGAATCTAGCCCCTGAAAAGAGCAGATGAGAATAATCCCTCACCCACAGACAACATTGCTCTCGTGTCAAGCTTCGCATCTGGAGAGCTTGAGACTGACAGTGGGTAACCACGCTCAAGCCTATTCATGTAGGACACAGGCGCACACAGGAGCTGCCCATGGTCAACCAGGAGTCTAAGGCAGATCTTGGAGTAAGTGTAAAGTTCCCAATTCCCATCTTTGTGCTTGGCCTATAGAGCTGCTTTTCTTAGATGTTTGATTTTTATAAATCTATAGGAGAACCAGAAGTTCCTGTAAGGCCTCTTAATACTTAATTGCTGCTTCACTTTTCTCATATGGGAGTCTCCCTCACTGAAGGCAGAGCATGGGGGAGCTAAGGCAGATGATGTCTTAGAGACATTGCTTATAAAATGATATCTGTGTATGGACTGTTTAACACACTGCAGTGCTGCAGGTTCCTGTAGTACCCCTCCAACCCCAGAGTCAGGTTCTGGTACAGCTTTAAAGGAGTGACAGGGTGTGATGGTGTTAAGCATCACAGAATAGGATAAGATCAAGAGCAGAGGCCAGCTGAGATTTCTCTGCAGTCAGCCGAGAGCCTGAGCTGTCAAAGCATGTCGCCCTGGAGTATTGCATGAAAACATAAATAGTATCTTACAGAGCATCAACTCTATCTGTGATGTGGGAATGCAGAGCTTTGAATTGGAAAGGCTGAAGTTTTCCCTAGTTTGTTTTTATCATTTAATATTGATACTCCCTTAGCTCTTGAGGCCCATGAACAAGTTAGTTGTTGAATTAGAAATCTTCATAGTGATTATAAGGAATTCTTTTTTTCTGGTGCTTAGTTTTAATTACAGATTCTAAAATAAGTAGAAGATCCACTATAATACTCCTTGTCCTTACCCTGAGGTCTGTAGTGTCCCAGTGTCCCAAAAGACAGTGTGTGTCAAACAATACCATGATCCTGAACTACTATGGAGAAAATATTGGATGTCCAGATTTGTGCAGTTAAGCATTTGGAAGCTGTTATGTCTGGCGTTTTTACCATGTCTAATGGCAGTAGGAAACAAAATTAATGGCTCTGATTCATTCAGTGGTTTTCCTGACATAATTAATGGACAGAAATAGAAGGCAGGAATTTAAATAAACCACTCCCATTCTTTTCTTATCCCCCCCCGAGATTTTTGCAGGCAAAGATCTATAAACTTTCTGTGAGTGTTTACTGAGTAGTTTTTCCCATGTTGTATGTGACCCTCTGAAATCTGTTGACGCACAAAGGTCGGGTCCCCTGTACTTACTTTTTCCTGCAGCTACTGACTTCCCTTTTTTTAAGTAAGTGGCTGTGATATTTTTCTTCAGATTACAGGGCAGGGAGCATCTTTAGATCCAGTTTTTATTAAAAAATCTGCCAGACTCTGTGTCTAGTGGACACAGACTTGTCAAGCAATTTAGTTCTCTGTATGCTGGGTTTGCAGAGGATGCTGCTATTCCATTGCTTCTGTTTTAGCACTGTCCGTGCAGCCTGTGTGCAGCACATATTTCATGATGAAGAATTTTGAAATAAACCAAATGTAACTATGTGTCATGACATTTAGATTATAGGCAGAGTTAACCACACCCGGAGATGGCTACATGATGCCAGGAGACAGGCAATATTGTTTATATGATGATCACTGATAAATATCTTTTCTTGCTGGAGTGCAATCAATGGGAGGATTTGGCTAGCTCTTCTATGAAGGGCGTTTCCATCTCTGCTCTTTTAGAGACTTATTCATTGGCTTGTACAAGGGATAAAACATTAAGTTAATGCTGAAGAATGTTTCTGTACTTTGTGTCCAGACACGGTGAACAAAATCCAGTAACTGCCTAAAAGGGATGAGTGCTTAATAAGCTTCATATGAAAAGAAAGTCTAACACACCTGAAAACTGGAGGAATAGCCCAAGCTGGTGGGCTCAGTACAATGGATTGAGCCTGTCTATCAGGTGGCAAGAATTAGACAAGAGTGCTCTGATCTTTGGGGAAGAAAGTACCCAGTTCTGTAATTCCGAGCTTGGGTCTTTCTCTGGTTTGACGAAGACAGACTGGGGAGCAGACATTGCTTGTGGCTGCAGGGCTGTCTGTAATTAGAAAAGGAAACTGGAAATAGGGAACAAAACTGCAACTTGCTTAGTGAAATGGGGAGTTCTTGTATTAGTGGCTGTTTGCACAACACTGCATTCAAGTGATCTTTGTGGAATAGAAACAAGCCACCTCCCCAAGTTGCTGAGTTGAGAGGCTGCTGAATCAGCTGAAAATAATAATGTCATGTTCTGCTCCTGGGAGGACCTACAGTTCCTATGGGGTTGTCCAGCCGAATGGTGCTTCAGAGTCTCAGACAAGTTACAGATAATTGACCTAGTGTGTGTTTTCTGACACTGCTTTGTAGACACTACCAGCAAAATTGTTGTGTTCTGGTTACAGTTTTTAATTCTATTTGTGTGTCATGTAAGTAGGGAGGATGTTAATAAAGGGAAGATACATCTCTGAGTGACTACATGTACCTGTATCTACTTGCAGTTGCACTGGCATAAACTGAGCATCAGGTTTTCACCAATTCTGAGAGGAATTCCGTCTGTTTATCCAGGCTCGGCATGATTGTGTGGGGGAAAAGGAAATGTTTTTTGAGCTGCTGTTGGAAACAATGCTATTGCTAAATATAATCAAGTAAAAACAGAGTTGAAATGGGTTGTGCTGTAATTTTGTTTCCTGTTTTACCAATCCTATTTGTTTTCCTTTTTTTCCTACAGAACAATTCAATTAAAACATCGAAATACAACTTCTTCACTTTCCTGCCTCTCAACCTGTTTGAACAGTTTCAGCGAATAGCCAATGCTTACTTTCTTTTCTTGCTGATTTTGCAGGTATGAATTCACTGTGCTGTTTCTAGCAGATTGCATTGTCTGTTATCAAAGCCAGCCTATGTATTGACAGTTGTAATAAAGTGCAAGCTATATCCTTGTTATGAATTAGCATCTTAGTAAAATATTAAAGTAGATAGAAAGTAGGGCAGAAAAAAAGCAATTTCCTCTCTTACCTTCGGATATGAGGGTTTGAACTAAATGAAGAAAAAATTTAATTAAAGTTTTCAACAAACTGTGTACCTTTTTCATGCCCTAACCTACTACCCCTTTGTGTCTACATCTGAGTGCTCCTGGCTGTCCTCATTTGCATTACTTATTCCTCCTTTAGTACAAAAGGAAGTTGTCTCTTCTCCATAGATTTAAAGGCAAATTCTATTGGCAGTTTTAAAGGAAACATCAGGAAGAAGAACAAATTTGTAACCTGTACTGTTTCCTTGGGAAGGAAAGAGTTAACATCAGAAAGGCTCAAGGTTGGAGCTAGTTTGCATAAAGCTGAATATTGCTGCTCCCTGTTCAGCAGGGTGAGGAAGGTGTCTAATATGGAGCATGTCAGACACTGGCAATGCTATTGAACCCTGTGGCTCATAATGGCATTGAGTTGCACTTTGCCCATCGCTGTTGGTAATACTACTCTGTCTGGAAGCTGAATGCACCAGAGAAATTGATACCAGAGTTTCTGTCCCTTTGGACTTTGCTAGAATATGGATAAATGCATTGTAATCTGTTGTTGCTGAGTCATACTGGAATACATGTTATCAAAAAAGGGTATAATTTTGATAATGTTTCAAGTATGATATTTTATATTAGACCATTTCAGTGCACACAAGTTTGCAAAATTACCTTTTTCAAGTGTTCTATTTCAATTTCAGCTCAAAAAAGCATAGACAAAATTTTGTTAAGCCTGTAGCAAACTAC
>VZTV01073011.1:1552-19654 GCA_013400875.1 Anhinga rufa | reverse complement strand
CTAAACCACGACAATAACATTCCATTAGCAAAAAGGCAATGTTACACCTGGGAAAGCAAATAACTGCGGCCTGGAAGAAGCCCACAGTGTCCTCCTGTACCTCAGACTTCAGGGTTTGTTTTTAATAATTACGTTTCCTGCTTTTGCCTCCTCCTTCCATTGGTAAACACTCACAGACTCTTAAAATAACTTCTCATGACATACATCACAGTCTAACATTATTATTTTAATTGTCCATTAGACACTGGCAACCACAGCTAATTATTTTAGAGATGAGATATAAAAACTTTTTTTAAAGTTTGTGCGACTGCCTAGCTTAAAAAGTTTAGATATGTCTACAAAAAATAATGACATTGAAATAGCTATTGCCTGTTGTCTCTTTTCTACTCTTCCCTGTTTCTAGAAGACTTGATAGGTCTCAGGAAGAAGCAAATTGAGTCAAAGAGATATAACAAAACTGTTTAAAAATATATTTATTTTTTTTAAACTATTGAATCATATCTGCACAAATGCCTGACAAACTCTCTGGATAAAAACTCCTCCTGTGAAAACTGAGCCAGCTGCAGCTGAGATCAGCATGCTGGGATGTTCCTCCATCATGAGCCCTTCACCAGCGCACGGCACCACCTGGGTCCGGGGCTGAGAAGCAGGGGCGAAGCCAGAGGCCAGTTTTGCATTGACCAGATCCTACCCCCTCCTTCCATTATCTTGCCAAGCCACTGACCACAGCAGGGCTCTGGGCTTCCCAAAAAGAAAGATAGCTCTTCTTCCCCAAAATGCCAGACAGCAGTTGTTCTGTTTAGGCACCAAATAGGCAAAACAGACAGCAGATAAGAGGCAAGATGCCTGCCTGCATGCAGGCGTTGTTTAGCAGTCTTAGAGAATGGGGTTTTGCAGTGTGCAGGCCCTTCCAACCCTCTAAAAAGGCAGTGGTGAGTATTTTCTGCTCTGGAGGGGCTGCCCCTTGGCATGCCACAGTGCTGCACGGTATGGGGACTGTGCCCTGACAGCCAAGGCACGAGGCGGGCATACCCTACGGGGTTTGGAGCCCGGGAGCAAGCCATGGGTGGAGGACAGGCTGGTGGATCGGTACACAGCTACCCCCAGCCACACTGGTCAGTCCTGGGCTGCTCAAGTCACCGATTAAACAAGATAGATGTCACACCCTTGAAGGTAAAGACCTCTTCTCAGCTATTTCCAGTCTGTTTGCCTTGCTGGAACCTGAGGAAGCTGCACAAGTCCTGCCAGAGATGAGGCCTCTCCACCCCTCCCCGCTCTGCCCACAGCTGCAGGCTTCTGTATCAGGAAGTGTGAGAAATTCTATTACTTCTGCCGTTAGCCTCCACCTTGGCACAAAAGCATTTCAGTATTACAGAGCACCCAGATTAACTGCATTGCTTCTCTTCTTGGAACCTGCAAACGTAGGTTTTTTTTCTTTTAAGGAGCTTGGGCACACATCAAAAACTTGCATCCAGACACCACTGTAATCATTAGGTACGGAGATCTTTTCCAAAACCTGCATGCTGATGTGTAGCCAGGGGCTCTTTGCAACTCATTGCTGATGAGTGTGTAGAAACTGCTGATGAGCAGATCTAATGCAGCACACTTCATCTGAGTTCCTTTCCTTCATTATTAAATACCAGCAGATGGACTCAGCTTCAGGTGGTACCAAGCCATGCTGAGGGCTTGGAGGGGATGCGGGTCATCTTTAACCATGATCTGAATACAGCGGAACCCACCAGGCGAGAGCTCACAGGAAAATACATTGGTTAAAATACTCACCCCAATCTCAGAGGTGCCCAGCTGAGCAATGCTCTGGGTGATGGAGACTTGCAGCTGCAGCAGAGCACAGCACTCCTTGTACCACATGGGGACGAGTAGCTCTTCCCCATCCTTTGCACAGGAGAACATAATCCTCACAGCTCAACAGGCTCCTGCACATTACCCACTGCAGCAGCTGATAGTCAAGCAGTGGTGACAAAGGTGCCTGTTACTCATTAAAAACTTAAAATTAGACAGATTACAATGTAACTCTTCCTAAAGAGAGCATCAAAACTAACATCTGGTAAATGCACCTCAACTTCATCCCCTGAAAGGGCTTCTCTTTAAATTTGTTAGAAGTCTCACTCATCAGCCGTATTTCAGCAACAAATGAACTGAGAAAGGGTTTTCAGGTCACCTCAGCCACATCAATAGTAAGAGGAAACAGAGACCAAGATGCCGTGATCTGAGTCCGGCCCGGCACAGTACAGTCCCCCTGACTCTGCTGGCGGTGCTTCTGATCTGCAAACATGGTCTCTGAAAAGGAGAGACCAGGTAGCTCCTGCACCTCAGCCACACAAAACAGTATAAAACCAGACAGAAACAGTTACCCTAATAAAAGAGGATAAATAATGCAAGACAGGCAAGTATCTCTTCTGTAACAGTGCCCCTCTCATGAGACCCCACCTGGAGTACCGCATCCAGCTGTGGGGTCCCCAGCACAGGAAAGACACGGACCTGTTGGAGCGGGTCCAGAGGAGAGCCACAAAAGTAGTCAGAGGGCTGGAGCACCTCTCCTGTGAAGACAGGCTGAGGGAGTTGGGGTTGTTCAGCCTGGAGAAGAGAAGGCTCCAGGGAGATTTTATTGTGGCCTTTTAATACTGCGAGGGGGCTTATAAGAAAGATGGAGAGAGACTTTTTACCAAGGCCTGTAGTGATAGGACAAGGGGCAACAGTTTTAAACTGAAAGAGGGTAGATTTAGATTGGATGTAAGGAAAGAAATTTTTTATGCTGTGGGTGGTGAGACACTGGAACAGGTTGCTCAGAGAAGTTGTGGATGCCCCCTCCCTGGAAGTGTTCAAGGCCAGGTTGGATGGGGCTTTGAGCAACCTGGTCTAGTGGAAGGTGTCCCTGCCCATGGCAGGGGGGTTGGACCAGATGATCTTTAAAGTCCCCTTCCAACCCAAACCATCCTGTCATTCCATGGTTATGGCTGTTTTTGTTACACAAGAACTGTATATGGCTGTTCTCATTGGCACAAGGCACAGTGCAGTCCTTCCCACACAGAGCTGGCTGATTAAAAGCATAAATGTATACTATATAATGTGGAACAACATGGTGGAAACAATGATAAGGGCCTAAACAAGCATTCTGTTTTGCTAAGAGAAAAGTTCGAGTTTTGACTGAAACCCTTCTGGCCGTAGCCACAGGAGAGAAGCGCAGGACCCCTTCCACCTCTGCCCACCTACCCGTGCCTTGGGGCCAGCACTGGCCCAACATGCCAGTTGCCAGAGGCGCAAAGCCCAGGTGTTCCTGTCACTTGTCCCAGCTGGGATAAGCTCAACCATGACTGACAACTTCCCTGGCCAGCAGAACAAAGCAGTAACTTGTACCCAGCTGGGAGCTGCTTAGGGACAGCACCTCGCTCTGACTGCTCTTTGTGCTGGAGGACATGAGCTGCTCCCTCCCACCTCCCCATAGAGCTCTGTAGAAGCCTGGAGCTCGGTGCAGGCACCTCCAACCAATTGCTAAAGCTAGCAGAGCAGCACAAGCTGGGCTCAGAGGAGTCATCAAGCCTGTGGGCACTGTGGGTGAAAAGCTTCAGCTATCCCTGTCCTTTGGACAGCTGCAGGGCTGAGTGCCCACCAAGGAAGCTTTAAAGCACCTACATTTGGGATTTAATCCCTCTTGGAGATCCAGCCTTGCCAGAAATCAGAAGTCTGAGCGAGTTTGTCACCACTGTGCCCCTCTGTCAGTGTCCCATTGCACAGTCCATGGCATCTCATGCCAGGTGCTGAGGTCTTCTCTTATCGGCTGATCTGTTTCTCAGCAATCTAATGCAACTGCCAAAATGACGCTGCTGAAAGCAGGGGGAATGTGTCTCTCATCAGGGCTTTCTTGACAGTAATGAAAAAACTCCAATTCCTAAAAGCAAGAACTAAGAGAAGCAACTGAAAACTGGCACCTGTATTTTGAGTTTATATGCTCCAGCAAAAATGTTAGCAGCAAGGAAGATTACAATACAGCGTTATAAAGTATTGTGTGATGCATTTTCACATGGACCTTACAGGACAGGGTCCCAGAGCTGTCACAAGAACTTCTCAACATCAGCAGAACCTCAGGCCACAGGCAGTGCCAAGGGCCAAGCCATGGCCAAACAGTCCCCACTCCAGCCTGGTGCTGGTGAGCTCCATGACTCAGAGAGCTGGTGCTTTTGAAAATCAAGGAAGCAAAATCAGAAGGACAGAGATAAATACAGCAAATGTTGAAACTGCTGGCACCAGTGCAAGGATGCGGATCTGGGTGTGTATAACAGTGAGATAATGTTTTCTTTGCAGACTAAGGTACAAGGGTGTAACAGGAACAGGACACACCCCATCTGAGAGTGCAAGTTATTCCTATCTAAGTTTTAAAAGCATGAAGTGTTAGAAACTGTGTATGCCTGAGAAAAATGCAAGCATATGCCAACAGGGGTCTGGAAAGCCGGAGCTTTCCCCCATAAGCTGCCGCTGCAGATACAGCCAGCGTCACCTCTGCACACAGCTTACAAGTCAAGGATGAGATTTTTTGCAAAGATTCAGGACACCAGCACTACCAGCAACTCCCTTCTCATGCAGGATCACAATCTGATCCTGTATCTACCTGCTTTTAATACCAACCCATGTTTGATCCTCTGAAGCTGGATCGAGTATAGGTCTGACCCAAGCTGCACTTTGAAGAGATGATGAGCACTGGGCATAGGGAAAAAACAGGGAGGCTGTTCTGCTTCCTTGAGGGGGCTGCAAGAAATGAGATAAAATCATTTCTGCCAGGTATTCTGCCCATCCTCTTTTGCTAAAGGAGGCACCACAGCTTCCTTCTGGCAAAAACTCATCCCAGTCTCTCCCTCTAGAGACCAAACTTCCCAGTAGATTTAACTGAGTAGTGACTAACCAGCTAAAGCAGGCAGGAGCACTCCCAGCCTTGCAGTATCGCAGATTCCAGGCAATGCCAGAGGAGACTCCCAGCAACAGGAGCACCCGAGCGGTGACACCACCTCTCTGTCTCCCAACCAAATCCAACCTGGCCAAATACAGCATCAGTGCAGGCTAAATATTTTATCAAAGACATGTTCACAACAACTTATTCCTTGATGCACTGCATTAAGCTCACTTAACTTCTAGAGCATCCACAGTCCAGTGAGGACACTGTTGCTGCAAGGCACTGTTCCCTTTGCAACACCCTGACTTCTCTTAACACAGAAAAGGAACCCCTCACATCTTTAGTTTCTTTTTCTTATGATGTAGAAAAAATATTTGAAGGTCTGAGAGGAGCCAGTACTTTGTGAGTGAAACATTTAGTTTATCCTAAAACTGTTTAAACAGAAGAATTTAGTGAATCCAGAGATTCAGTAGAGGAACTCATACCTAAAGATTACTTAAAGTAACAGCAAAGAAAACCCCTCAGCTTCTCCAAGCTGAATGCCGTGCCGTAACTGTCCTTTACCATTAATCCTGGTATTGCACAAGGATTGCACAAGGCCATGCTTTTATCTGCTTATCCACCTTAAGCCAGCTTTTGCTGGTGACACCCTGCAGACCACTGCTGGCATGCCTCTTTTCCTTGCATAAGCATGAAGAGTTACCCAGAGAGCAGATAAACTGCTCATTCAATTCAATTCTATTATTTTCATGGGCTGCTAAAGCGAGCTTGAGAAAGCAAGTGCTGTTTTCAGTAAGACTTCTTCCCCAAGTGCCACACAGTTCCCGGCCGAAATGAGACTTCCAGGCTCCATGCTATCCTTCCACGAGACCTCAGGCAGGCAGGGCTGAATCCAATCTCCGTGAGTACTGCTGCAGATGCAACTCACCTTGCACAAATATTTAATGAAAAATGCATTAAAGTAGTACAAGTGTGAAGTATTCTTAGAACACATAAAATACCAGCTTAAAAGCACCACTGCATTGCCAGATGTGTCACCGCCATCATGAGAAAACTTAATACTGAAATAGAGTAGCACACATTCATGACTGGAGAAGCTGTCACAGACTGATGTATTTCAGCTGAGGAAAACACAGAAAGGAGTATTGTAGAGACAAACAAATAGGTCTGGATTAGGTGACCAGGCAGCTCACTCCTGGTATTACATTCCTAACTGCAGAAAGAGGCCTGTGTACCCAGTGCAAGCCAGTGCTGGGCAGCGAGCCTCCCTGGAATACTTCATGGATAAAGAGGCTCTGCCATTTATCCCCAACAGGGTTACAGGTTACTCAGAAGCACAGTCTAAGGCTCAGCAATTAGGTACGTGTCAGTGTGACTGACGAGCTGAAGTGACCGTAGATGCTGCAGAACAGCTGCCATATCTGCATAGGAAATGCTTCTGCTGAGCACGCCTCCTGCATACCTCCGGAGTGGAAAAGGGCTTACTCCTACCTCCAGTGCCCACCTGTAGCACAGTCTGCAGCTATTTGTTTCATGGAAGAGCTCTGGCAGATATATAAGCCTGTACTCCTACGAACAGTCTCGTGTCACCCATGCCCTCCTGCAGTGGCAGCATCTTAAAAATCACTAGGTGCTTTTTCATCCCTTAAATTAACCATATGATTACAAAGCGACAGATGTACTTACAGACGAAGATCTAATGAAAAATATACATAAGATCTCCAATACATTAACAGGATTAAAAATAAAAGCATGTTCTTCGGGCTTCAAAAGCCATGAGAAACAAAACCCACCCACCTCCCCCCAGTGATGGACTTGAGGTGGCTATGAATCTGCCACAAAAGCACTAACTCACCTTGTTTCAAGAAATCAGGCGTAGTTTTGATATATAAATTATTAAAGTTTGTAAAAAGTGTTAGCACAAAGCATTTTTAGGTTTATTTAAATAAAAATTATAATTTATACAAGACTTTTTAAACAAACAAGATTTTCTTAAAAAATGTACAGGGCAAATCATTTCATTATTTCAATTCCTCATACAGTATAAGTCTTTTGTCAAACAAAAGTTACACTGATAATGAATTATTTACAACTTCAAAATATAGACTCAAAACTTCAGACGTAAAAATTTTAACATCCATTATATTTCAATGATTAGTAGAAATTAAACATCTGCCAAAATGTACAGAATTCAATAAAAACTACCAGTGTTTTTAATACAAGTTTAAGTAGCCAAAAAAAGTACATCCTTTCATCTCTTCATGATTGGATAAAATCTGTTCTCTCTTTGTCTGCAGGAACAAGGGTAGGGTTTTGCTGCTGGCGTCCTGTGTGATGTTGCTACTAATAAATAGCTTGTTTCATTCAATCTTGCCTCACAAAAGCTACAGTGCACGGAAAGGCATGATTTCATATTTCAGCTTTTTTTGCCTTTTGAATTTAAATGGTCACCAATAAAGAATTAAAGCAGTCAGTTTTCATCTCCCTTTTTTTTCCTCTTTAAAAGGGACTCAAACTAACCAATGCACTTCTAAAGAAGTTAAATCCAGTTACACATGAATGATCCAGCAATGAACCACAGACATCAACAGAATTGCAAATATAAAGAGCAAACACACAGACAGAATGACAGGAGCATCACTTTCTGCTATTAGAAAGTAGCACTTTACATTAAGAGGTATGACCCAGCCTGCTACTGAAGTCCAGCAGGCTATACTGCAAAACTATGTAGGAAGATTGGAATTTAAGGTGGACTTCAGTGTAATTATACAAGTCAAGTATGTATTTACTCACTGTCCATCCCCTCCTGCCCTCCAAACCTGTGAGTGTAGCAGGAGGAAAAGCACAGGAGTACCTGTGAGCAAACACACCAAGAGTATCTTCTATTGTCTCTGATGTTAACGTACGCCACAGGAGCAGTGATGTAGCAGGAACCTGGACAACCCAATGTAAAGTGAACTTTGCTAAATATGTACATAGATGTTTGTCAGTTATATTACAACTCTATTTTTAAAAAAAAATCCAGTCTGCTTTCTATATCTTAGAATGAAACAATGTTACATTGCAGTCTGCAGTAGAATTGCTAATTTAAGAATTTAATTTAATTTAAGCAATTAGCAATTTAAGAATTGTTTATTTTTACATTCACACCGTTAAATGTAGATTAATTTCAAACGTCAACACATTAGATTTTATCAGAAGTTTCTAATCTCTTTGATCAGAAAGAAAGTGTTAAGAGCATTTTGTACGCATGAGGCATTTCAGTCTGGGAAAAGGATAACGATTTCTTTTCTCCGAAGCCTAGGTATGGTTCATTCTCCTGGCACCATCAGCATAGGACCTATAGCTCCTCCAGGAACCAGAGTTTAAGACAACCCTGTATACTAGGGTCAACCAGTGAAGGGTGGGAGGGGGAGGAGGTAATAAGTGCAAGTCAACCGATTTCCTACTGAAACTGCTGTTATGATCAGAGTGAAGGTATAAATTACACTTGAAAAATGATACAAAAATAAGAAAAAGAGCATGGTCTCTGTAAAAAATATAGTTTTCTGTTTCTTCAAAAAAAAAAAAGGATAACCTTAAACACACCCAAGGGATTTTTTTCTTAAGACAAAATGAATGAATCTGATTAAGATTAACATTAAGCGATTTTAATGCCTATTTGTTAGCCACACTCACTATTCAAGGAAGCTTCTAGAAAGGAAAGCCAAATGATAATACACAGCAGTTACAAAAAGACATTAATTGATTTTAAAGTATGTTTGATGAGAAAAATTAAAGATCAAGGGGTTTGTACTTAAACATAAAACCTGAATGCATGAAGAAACTATAAACTGTCAAGCTACGTCCATATTACATGGTGGCAAAATGGATTTCCGAACAGCTTCACTTGTATTTTAAGTATTCAGGCCCTGAGTTACACCGTACCTAAGGAAGCATTAGAAATGCACCCCTTTTTCAAGTCACGTAAAGACATGTTGAAGTGCTACTCTAAAGGGAGAACTCAAAATTAGCATTTTAGCCATTATGGTGGATTCTCCCCTGTTCTTGTTCACATTTCCAACCAGGGCACAGAGTTTTATCCCATCGGTGTTTTCACTTTACAATACCGAACCAAATCACTGTATTCAAGAGTATTTCTTCATATCACGTTCATATTAAGTTCTTCATATCATACCTCTTTATGGCCAGACTGAAATAAGGTTTGTACAGTTTGACTGCCACCTTCTTCATTACTCCTGCGTTTGTTGAGAGACTTTAATTAAAAACTGTGCTAAGAGTTAAACACCCTTTGGAGTTTGTCTCCCCTCTCCCTCCTTCATTTTACCCCTTTCCCTACAAAGAAAGAAAAACCCTGTTTAAAAAAAGAGAAAAAAATATCTATGAAATTAAGTCCCATTTTTACATAAGAATTTGCACCTCCATTGCTTTTTTGGGTGACATTCATATAAATGTCTGGAGACATCCATACTACTCAACTCAAAGGACATAGCAAAGGAAAAGACATACTGGAAGGCCTGGCGTAACTCCTACTGTGCTTTCATGCAAATGCAAATAAAATTCTAAACCTCTCAGATGGGTGCTATTATAGATAGTATAAAAGCTTTCTAATATTAAAGACAAAGGTCAGTATGTGCTTTGCTGCTAGAAAGGCCTGAGAGAGTTTAGAGGAGCACAGCCTTCCTGTTTTACCTGGCAGTTGGGTTCAACTGTTTCTGAATTCAATTTTGCAAGGGGAAAGGCAGCAACATACCAATGCCCCTCAAATTATGCTTTGAAAAAGGAACTAGTGCTTTCAGCTGCTCTATCATAGTGTTATTTTATTACAAGGTAACTCAAGATAAAAGCCAAATTAAAAAAAGAATCATGTTTTAGTTCAGTTTAATTATTCCCACCTGCCCCAACACAAAAAGCCTGCAAGTCTTTAATGCATTAACATACAAACACCTTGTACATACATGTACAATAGTCGAGCCCTTCTATGACAAATATCTACAGAAATACAAATATACGATGCCTAACATTTTAGGAACAACATGGTGCCCTCTTTTATAAAAAGTATCTGCCTGCCTTCCTTCCTCTTACTTTGGTTAATTAGGAAAGGAAGATATAGTCACTAACTTTCTCCTCCAATTCATTGTACAAGTAATTTAAACGTCTACACAGGAAAAATTGAACCTAACCAAATGGGTAAAATATCCTTCTGCAATGCAAGAATTAGCAAGAAGGAGTTATTTTAAGTGCAATTATAAATATGGAAATACTAAGATGCTAATACTTCCTTGGCATCATTATCAGTTTTAATAAAGAACCCAATTAAAAACTCTGAGCTGAAGAAAAAGACTTCAGGCTGCTGCAGTCATCATTCTCACATCTCAGGGAAAAATAACTAAGATAAAGGGACAAATGTATCCCTAGTGATATCAGGATGGAGTTAAAGGGATCAATCTGTTTCACTTCGTTATTTAGTCAGTTCTCCAAGTAACTTCCCAGCTTTTAATGTCAGTAAATAAACATTAAAAGTGCTTAATGTGCAAGGCTAGTAGTGATGATAGCACTTTCACTGTTTTGTTTCCTTTTGTTTTTTTGGTTTGGGTTTTTTTTTTTTTTTACAAAAACCTTAAAAACAAACATGAAGGCATATATAAAATACACTTGATTTATGTAACAGATAGAATATAAACCACCAGACAAGAAAAATTATTGCAAAATAGATGAGGATGTTAATTTTTTTCACTACCAAGTTGTAAAATAAGAAAGTTTCCGTTAGATCTTCTAAGATAAGATACTAGCTCTCACTGCTTGATGATGCAGAGGTTATTTTCACATATTGGTTGAAAATTGTCTCAAAAGCTTCATCTCTGTGTACCATGGCACCAAACACCAACGGCTAAATGACAGAAGAAAAGATCATGTCAGTCCGGAAAAGAAAAATCTTCCTCTAGGTATAGTTTTGGCTAAATCAATAGGAACAGGAGATGAACTGTACTCAAAGTGCATTAATAAAGACATAAAAATCCTTTTCTCCTTGATCTGAAATCCTTGGATATATGGCAGTTTCTATGATTTTTTTCACTTCTCCATCTTCTTAAAACAACCATGGCATAAAATGTATCTGCACAGAGTGTTAGCAATGGAGAGCGCTTCAGCTCTCTCTCCTCTCCATCTGCTCAGTGCATGATGTTTTCCTGATTGACCTCTGCCTCCATTAAAGATTTCTAAAAATCTTTATCAATGCCTCTTTGTTTCGGCTCATAGAATATTTACTTAGGTAGATGAACACTTTCAACCTCATAATTAAGAGGTGTTTGTCAATATCAAACGAGCAGAAAGCCTGGTACAACAATTGTGTGACTTGGAGAAAAGTTATTTATAGGTGATTCGTTTAAAGTAAGCTTCAGTTGCCCAAAGGGTATTTGAGGCTTAGAGAAGCTTAATTCTCTAGCACTGTAAGACTGTAACAGGAAAACTGCATCTGAGGGTCAGGTCCTTCCACCCACAGATACTCTCAAGCCATCAGCTTTTTGTTCCAGACTGCACAGCAGAACACCCCTCATGCTCCTGATGAAGGATGCTGAGGGAACGGTCAAAGGAGGTAATGGAATAATGGAGCAGAAAGGACAGAACAAATCGTTCTTAAGTGTTATAGTAAAATTGTCCAGATGCAGTAGAACAAGCTAAATGTTTAAAACATTAACATTCTGAAGCCAAATATACCTAACAGACAAGTGAATTAAATAAAAAAAAGAAGCCGAACACCGGCATAAGAAGGAAAAAAACCCAAACTTTATGCTGGTGCTAGCCAGAGAAGGAAGTCGAAAAGGGCATCAAGTCAAAAACAGCAATACAGATACAGCTAGCTACTTACTTTTTGTGTAGATGGTGTTGATACAGCAATACCCATCCCTGATCCCGGGAGAACAGAGAGCACTTTATACTAAAAAGAAGGAAAAAAACCAAACACATACCAAAGATATCTTATGTACTGAACAATTGCAAAAGGTGCTAAGAAGGTTACACAACTCGTCACTGGTGTATCCTCCCAGACACAACTAACAGACCTCTATTAGAAACAAGAAGAGGCCAGATGCTGTTCTCTGACCCTGAAGTCAATGGGCAGAGCATCACTTATACAGCAAGAGCCTGTCTCTCCTCTTCCTCCCACGCACTGTGACACCCAGCCTGCCTGCTGGAAGCAGATCCGGCCCCAAACTGAGCACCCCACTATCCCTATGGTGCACGTGAGCTGGCCCAGCCACGATGCCAGGGACCACACTGGCAGCTGGATGGTGCCGGTAGGCAGTACATACTGGCCCTATGTCTCTATAAGTACATGAGACTGTGCCTGTGAGTATCATCTAGAGGTTTCCCTAGAAGTAACATTCACCCACTGTTTAAAGGAGCAGCGAGCAGACCAGAAAAAGCTTCTTTTTCAAAATTGAGTAGACAAACAAGGTATGTAGAGACTGTTGGGTGTGTTTCTTTTTTTAAAGAAAGTCCGTAATGCTAAGAAGGAATACAGTTGGCTGAACTGGGGAATACCCCCAAGGGGGAAGAGACGCTGGCTCTGGCCTGTGTTTCCTACCTCCAAATAAAACCATGTGCAGTACATTTTTATGCTTGGCTGCATGATCCCTGTCTCATCTTCATTGAAAAAACTACACGGATGCAATAGGACCTTTATGGCAGTAAAGGCCTACTAAACAATGAGCCAGCATTACTTTAAGTATGATGTTTAAAATCCATCAATATGAATTATTAATTCCAAAGGGAATGTTCAAGTTGAGCATAAGTTGTCTGTTTTATAGACATATGATATAAATAGAAGGAATTCATTTGACAATCTGGAGGTACTTAAGCAGTAGACACCGGGCTGAGGTATTTCTTTGCACAGCATGATTTAATATGTGGCACTCATGGCCACAGGGTGTCGTAGAAAGCAGGGGTGTCTGTGTTTAAGAGTAGGACAAGTTCGGAGAGGGTAACAGAAAGTGACATTAAATGCCATTGGTAACTGCAGGCTGATAAAATCTCGACCGGAAGAAGGATCACATTGTACTTGCCATGCTGCCAGCCATCCACTTCTTGCCTCTGTTAGTGGTGGGAACCCAACTAGGTGATGAAACTCCAACCTGATCCAGTCTGGCTATTCTAATGATTTACCTTTCTCCACTGACAATAATCCCTCTTCCCTCCGATGCTCCTACTTTTAAGACAGTGCATCTACCAATATCAACACCCAAACTGAAGTTAGGATTACACAATTCCTGCTAACAATAAATCTTCTTAAAGCCTACACAGCTCTAGTCAACGCAGGAGTTAAAAGCCAACAAAACTTTAATTTTAAAATAATTCAGAAGCGTAAGGGTTTAGTAAACTACTTTGTGTTTATGCTCATAGTGAGCTTGCTTCTGCTGAGTCCAAATGGCTAAACAAGCAGTTCTGGGAAATATTCTTGACCAAAGAATTACACTTTACCTATTAAAAATTATCAATGGCATGCTTTTTTCAGAATAACATAAGCAGAAAAGCAAAACTAGCTGAACAGAGAACCAGCTTTCTCCCCTATTTGCAACACAAAACACATACCTTCTGAATATCTGTTATATCCGTCAGCTTTATAACTTTATTTCTTTTAGATGAGCCAGATTTGGAGCTTTCAAAGCACAAGTAACTGAAGACAAGGAAAGAAAATGCTCATTTTGATACAGTATTCTAAAACAAAGCTCTCAGCACCCCTCCTGTCACTTCTGAAGTATCAAATCTCACAGGTTAAAATCAGCTTCAAAAAAAGGAAAGAGGCATACAATACGCAATTCAGTTATGGCTTCTAATTTAGAGCAAATATTCATAAATTATAGCAACTGGCTAATGTGTCTGAAAGCTCAGAACATACAGCATGTACACACTAAAAAAATCTTGTATTTATGTTACTGCACTGAATGGTTAACCCCGACAAGCATTCTAAAGACAAAGGAAGCAGGTATATCCTTAAACAGTTGAAATGCCAAATCTCAAAAGAATTATAAAGAAGATTAATGGAAAACACTGCAGTAGTTTCATGTTATTGTGATGCAGACAAAAACTCAGTTTTCTAAACAGTGGAGAGCGGTCTCCATCACTAGGTGACGCTGCATACAGATGAGCTTTACTTCCATTCATTACACTCCAAAGGAATTTCAGTGCAAGACCCAAAAGGTAGTGATGATAGTTATTCAGCCCTGGGGGGTAAGTAAGGATTAAAAAAAAATTTTAAAAAATCAAGTACTAGTTTTGAAACCAAGGCTTGAATTTCGATCTTTTTGTTGCACACCAAGAACTGCAGCTACTAACAGCTGACTACATAGAGCTACTCTCCATTCTTATGATTTTGCCTCTGAAAGGCAAAATCATGTTTGTTAAGTGTTACCACACCCCAGATTCAGCTCTCCCTCTCCTATGGTGCTTTCCTAAGGTTTTAAACCACCATGAAAAGGCATTTTTGTTTCAAAACATCGTTGAAGGATTACTTTTGGATTAAATTTGTTTAATGTCTGTTGCATTTCCCTCCTAAGAAATGTGGAGTGCAATGACTCACTTTTCTGTGACATAAAGAACTCCGTTTCTGATGTAGTCTGTAGGCATCTTCCTATCTCTGTTAATCAAGCAACAGCGCCAGCCATTTTCACACACTGAAAAAGTCATAACAAGAAATCTTACTTTAAGAAAGAGACAGGCATTACCCCCAACAGTTTCTTTATAAAACAGCAGAAGACACTGAAAATTAAACTTTAGATACCTAAAACTGGAAGTGTTTACAAAGAAAAGCCTAAGTAAGGTGTTTTTAGACATCATAACATCTGTTTTATCACTGGTTTAAAAACGAAAACCACCCACACAATTATTCCTTTTAACTTGACTATTTCATTTGCATTACCACAAAAGGCACGCCAGGCTGTGCATTCTTTCAAAGAACTGTAAGGATGGGGAATGAAAGAAACTGTCCCCATTCATCCTAATTTAAAGCAAGTCTTTTTAAATCAAAAGCTTATACCAGTACATTGCACAGAAAGGGAATTCAATTTTAAACTATCCTTGGCTTTTTAGAAAATACTCTACTAATGTAGCCTTTCTGTTGCATAATACCTGCCAAAGGACGCTCATTTTCTGACAGGTTAAAAACTTCATGGAAATTCCCCCTCTTGGTGGTATGAAAACGACTCGTGTCTTCATCTTTGCTTATTCCAGTTGGGGCACTTGAGCCTACATAACTTCTGGATGCTGCTGTTTGAAGCTGCAGAAAAATAAACAGGATTGCAAAATTTGAACAGCAACATTTAAGCTGCACTCTTCAAAATAACTTGGCTAACTATTCATCCTAAAAAACAAACAACCCCCCACCACCACCACCAAAAAACTGCAATGCAACAATTTTCATTAACTACTGCAATAAAGTTAACTTTGGACTACTGCAATATACTATTGCAATAGCACAAAGCTTTAATGTGCTACCTGAAGATCATCTTTTAAAGTGCTGCCCTATGATGGATGCCCTTTGCAGGGGTGAAAGCCCATGTTGCTAGATGTACCTATCTTAAAATACCATTTTTCTACAGTAAAGGGTATATCTGATTAGATACAGCTAAGTCACTGCACACAACTCCAATTATTATACTAGTGGTACTAATAACAGCTAATATATTATTAATACTTGGTTTGTCTTCAAGAGACAGACCAAGCACATAATACTACTGCACGAAGTAAGTTCAGAAAGAAAAAAGAGCAAACAAAGAATAAGCTACACAGAACTGCATCAGCTCATTAGGAACACATATGCTGAAATTGAAAGGAAGTTTTCCACGCTAGGATCCATACCTTTTCATGCCCTGACAGCTAGTAGGAAAAGAAACAAACAACACAAATGTGACAGTGACAAAAGAAAAAAAAAAAGTGAAGTCTATTTAACAGTATAATACATAGAATAAAACATGAACTGAGTGAAGCTGCAAGATCTTGCTCACAAACCAAGAGACTACACACAATGAATGCAATTAAAAAAAAAGAAGAGTTATCAGTGGTTAGAGCACACCAGTTCAATTTATTCAGGTTGCGTTAGAGCCACTGATCTTTCCTTTGAAGATGCACTGAATTTTGGGTGTTGACGTGTGAAATAAAATCGGAATGGTTGTCAGCATCCTTGGGGGAGGAGGGGGGAAAAGTAGCAGAGTTCTCAAAAGCAAAGTACTTGAGTAAAATCTACTTTTAAACAGAGCTCCTGAACCACTGGAGACTGCCCTAGCAAACAAGCCTTGCTTCTGGAAGGATGGCAGGCAATTTCTTTTGGAAAGCTTGCTTGCATTTGCTTTTTCGTCTTGGTGGGGCACCACACCATTCCAAAGGCTGGCTTTTGTCATTGAAGCATTAACAGCTCCATTCTTAGTTCTACAGTACACATGCAGTTAAACAACTGGCAAATTGACAACATGCAAGCTCAGGACTAAGCCCTTCTGTAAAGGCACGATGCTGTTCAAGGCCAACCAGCCTCTGCTGGTTTTTTTGCACGTAAGTTGGCAGCACTTGACACTTTGCAGGATTTAGTGCTAACAAAAGAAATCCAAAGCAAATGAAAAAACGCGCACAGCAATCGCTGACTAGAAACCAGACTGACAAAACAGGCATGACAGAGGGTATTTACCATCCAGCTTTTAGGGTAACTGTAATAAAACGATGCCTCGGGGGAAAAGAATAGAGAAAGTTGACACAGAAAGCAAATGGTTGATAACTGTACTCTTGCTTTAGTTACTGCCCCTCTGCTGTGCCCTTAGCAATGACCGAGCCCCTGGAACCAAGGAAAATAATAGCTTCTCCAGCAATTCGTGTGCAAGTAAAGATCAGATGAATTTTTGGAAGGCTTTCTTCAACAAGTTATTTGGCTCCATAAACACGTAACCAGGTGAAGCTCCATGGTCCAAAACATACAAAAGGTCAGGACAAGAGGTCTAACGCTTTTTGCGCTGGAATGAGGATTATTCGTGCTCTCTGCTACACTGCTTTCTACCTACCCATTATATAAAGAAATTTAAAAAAGGTGTTTAAACTTCAGCATGACATAATGAAAAACCTACTTAGTTTTCACATTTTTGTATGAAAATCTATTTTTTATACTACGAGGTTCCCAGAAATCTCTCAAGGGGTAAGAAAGTTTGTCTAAAATTTTTGAGACCAAGTTAATGTTTCCAAAGACATTTGGAAGCAGATGATGCAGTCCTTCCTGCACATCCTTTCCAGGGAGACAAGCCAAGCCCATCAAGTCAGACACAGTAGTACTAAAACCCTGGTCTACTTGCCAAAACTTAAGCCATAAGGAAAAACCAGAAGGGATAATTACTCTCTAAGTTTATGGATTCAAGTTCAGCCATTCAGAGCCTTTCCACCTCTAAGGCAGATTAGAGAGACCCAGCAAGAAGCTGCTACAACCACCACAGTATGTGAATGATAACCCATAAGCTCAAGAGGCACAGAAACTTCTAAGCCCATCTTCTGCAAGCAAGAGAAATACAGGCTACAGACGGCTCCATCCAAGTGCTCATTCACCTCTCTCATCCCTTGGCAAACAGAGCAAGAGACAATTTCTGTCAGAGACTGTCCTTCTACTTCTTTCTGAAATACTCAGATTATGCTTCAGTTATCATTTTACCACAAACTGCTCCATCTCCCTCGAAACCCCACATTTATTCTTCGTTTTCTTCTTCACAGGTTAGCAACCGAGAGTTCATGTGTTTGTCCCTTTTGCTGTCCAGTTGTGTACCCAGGCTGAATTATTGCTAAGCGCTGCACATTTTAGTCAGAGAGCTTATGACAGCAGTCAGATACTCCATGAATGCAACGAGATATTGTGGTAAGAGGCAAGAAACAAATGCTAAAATGGGATTAGACTTAAGTTTTATTACAACTATTTTTTTTTAAAACTAATAAACATCGACAAATTCAGGGATATGAAAAAGCATGACTTGCTTTTCAGTTACCATGTCAGGCCTCAAAACAATTTTCAAAGATGCACAAAACACAATACTTAAAGCTTTAACTATGAGATTTTAACAAAAGAAAAATTTACTGCTGGCGTACGAATGTGGTGAAAAGTCATTTATCACCGCTATGCTAAAAGGTCATCTAATACAAATAACCATAACACATAATGCCTAAATCTGTAAACTACTTTA
>VZTV01072994.1:268-10917 GCA_013400875.1 Anhinga rufa | reverse complement strand
AAGCATAGGAGAGGTGTTAAAGCCCCTTGAAATAGTAAAATACATGTACATAAGAACAGAGTGAATAATTCATGTTGAAAGTTAGTGTCCATAAGAAACAACACTGGTAAATAGTAGTATATATTAGTAAACAGTTAGTAAATATTTAAATATTATTAAATATTTAAATATTATTAAATATTTAAATATTATTTATTATAAATGGTAGACTCTGGTAGGCAAATTTTACTTTTCCACAGAACCCCTGTGGTGCTGTTTGGCAATGATAACACACTATTTCAAAGCACTTGTAAACCCTAGATTAGTCAGGACGTGCAGGTTTATATCTGTAACATGTTCTGTGTTTTAATATCAAGCCAACATTATGTGGGGCATCCAGTCTGAAGTTGTAACCCTTAGGAGCACACACGTTTGAGGCATACCTTTGTCCTTCAGTTGCTTTTTGTTTTCAAACAGAAAGATCCTGGAAGTTCTGCTATAGGAAAGCTGTACTGTTGCCTACCAGATTCACAATGCCTGTATTCTAATAGTATGTTAAACATCAAGAGGACATAAATATGTCCATAACTGTCTTCTGTGTGTGTTTTAATCTGGCTGGTAAATGCTTGTTTTTGTTTTGTTTTTGTTTTTTAAAAACATAGTAAGTTTTTGTAAACTTCTGGTCAGCAAGATAAGAGAGCGGGCTGGGGAGCCCAGATCTTGCAACCTTGTGACAACATCGTGAAGTCATTTGAGGAGAGAAATTAATTTTGTTCCTTCTTGCCTGGGACTGCCAAAATTCTCAACTTGGTTGGAAAAATAAGCCACAAATGTGGAGGGTGATTATAGCCCACATATTTCTTTGTGATTCATGCCTTAAGTGTATCTTACAGCCAGTATGACTCTGCAGTGAGCAAAAAAAAAAATCTGTTCACAGCTGTTGATGAGTATGATCTTTGTGGGAGGTGGAGGCAAGACATCAGTCATTAAAAATGCCGAAACAATCTTTCAGTAACTGTTTCATGTTGCAAGCTTACAGCTGGACAACATGATCACAGGAGTGGCGTGAAACAGCTGAAGTGCATTGCCAGATTTGTGTGCTGTGCCTATTAAGGATGGCACAGCAGAAATGGGCTCTGTTGTGTGCTATGAAACACTGTTTTACAAAGCAGGTGTTCCTCCTCTTCATCTTTTTATAACAAAAGAAAAATGCCCTCAGAAGCTAGATTGTCAAGTAAAGGACTATGTTATTTGGGATTACTCACTGCAAAGTTACCAAAGCCCTCTCTGTGTGTGCGTGCTGCTGTGGCTGTGTGCACGCACTAGTGCTTTCCAGTTTGAGTTGGCTGCCCTGTGTCCTGAGCCACCAGTCACAATTATGTGAATTCAGGTTATTACCTGCCCTTTGCTTCCTCCTTATACATCCTCCTTTATGTCAACCAGAAGGAATAGTCCACTTCTCTGTTTTGCTAGAAAAGCAGCTGAGGAGGGGCTGAGCTGAGTGCAGTAGTGGGATGTGTTGCTGGGGGTTTTGGCAGCGTGCGGGGAGCGCAGTGCAGCGTGCACTGGGCACTGATGCTCTCAGACACTACGTTATGTTGGAAAGAATAACTCCAGTGAGTACAGCTGGGGAGCCTCATGTCAATCTTCTATCCGTGTGCTGTCTTACAGCTTTCTTGCTGCATTTCTTTCATTCTAAATCTTTTAAAGAAGAAATCTTATAGCTATTTTGTAATAATGCCTTCTGGCATACCATCTTGCTTAAGTTTGGTTTTTTTAAAATTTATTTCTGAATCTCCTCAGGAAGAATAGCCTAACAGCTTGAGAAATACGTATGTTGAGATTTCCTAGCTGAGTCCTACTGATCCTGTTTGTTGGCAGCTGCAGCTGAAATTGTTGCTGTCCTGTATAGGAGAGCAGATGGATTAAAGCAGTGTGTAAGTGCAGAGAAGGAGTGAGAATTTAACCCGAGATACCCTTTCTTCAGTGTGTGGCCAACTGGGTTGTGCACTGACAGCTTCACAAACCGTGTGTATAATACTGGCAGTGTTTGTCATTCCCAAACTGCACTCTGCCTCCTAAATATTCTTCTAATCTTGCAGACTGACACCAGGTCTCTGCATGCCAGAGGGTGAGTGACGGGGTAAAGATTAAAACCCTATGATGAAGCAGAGCTCATGTAGTGCTGTTTGTCAAAACCTTCCATGGTATCGAGACTACAGCTACAGACTAAATCGCATTTCTTTCCCTTGTGCAGCCTGTACTCGGTAATCAGGAGAGGGGCTGAAATGTCAGACAAATCATAAGCAATACTGTGAGTGAAACCTAAAGATGGAGGGCTTTTTCTCATGTTTTTTTTTAAGCTTGGCTGAACCCGGAAAAACAAGAGGGTATCTGATTTTGTTGTAGCTTTGTCTTTTTTCTGATAAATGAAATTAATTTGAGTTCAGTTTTGAAAACAGCCTTCTAATGCTCAGAAACCTGTAACGGATACAGAGGACTTTGCCACAAGACTTTTGAACAGTTGGGGTGTTTATGGCCAGTGATGTTAATCACTGCTTAAGCCCCTGCTACATCATGAGTTTTCTACCAGGACTGCGTATTGGAAGTCTGTTTAAAAAAGGGGTAGATCAACGCAAACAAGAAAATGTGGTCCAAAAAAAGCTTTTTGGTTGCCCTTTCATTTCTTCTTAATTCCTAATATTTCTGTGGTTTTCTGAGAAATCCTCCAGTAAAAACAGGGTAGTAAGATACTTTTTCCAATGGGGCATAGAGGGAATCAGATCTACTTTCCACAAGAGAAATGAGTATAAAACAGTATTTTTCCATTTGTGGGTCACTTTCTTCATCTCAGTATCCTTAGGTAAAGCATGTCTAAGGGTATTTTTTTCTTCAGCAAGATTATTTGGTACAAAATATGGTTTCTTTCTAAGGTGTTACTCTTCTGTACTGCGAACTCAATTCAGTCTCTATTTTGCCCATTGTTGCTCACGAACAGCAATAATTTCAGAGGCTCTTGCTCTGTGTGTTTTTACTGCTGTAAAGAACGTAAGAGTGTGTTTTTAGGAGTTTTGATGCAACACACAAACTAATATCCTCCGAAGTTCATGTAGAACTAACAAAAACTATTTGTAGATTAAAAGAAATGCTTCTCAAGATTAATCCTATTTGCTTAAATCTATTTGTAGAAAAACCTTTGATTAAGGGAAACACAAGAAATGGAAGCTGCAAATCTTTATGCCAGGTTTGTGTTCATCTCATCTAGACATTTCAGTGCAACCCGGATCTAACATGAATTGTCAGCTTGGTGCAAAGCCATGGGATGTCAGCTCCAATCAGATCATAATGTCTCCAACTCATTCTGAATTGAATCTTTGAGAATCATGTGATGATTGTTGTTTAAAATTCCTGATACCATATCTCTGCAAAACTGAGGATTGAAAGACACCTCCAAAAAATAGGCCATCCCTTGGAGAAAAGTGAAATGAACTCATGAGATATGCATGCGACATAAATATGCATGAGCGATTTCTGTAGAATATCAGCTCTACAAAAGATGGTGGGTTTTGAGCTTTTAGGAAACATTTCTGTCTGAATTAGCAACTGTCAAAGTGGCATGGCTGGAAAGATTTTCTGCTGTAGAGAGCTGAAACTTCAGCTCTTCAAACAACAGCTTATCTAGGGAAGCAAGTTGAGACGTAGTTTTCTTAGAGCTCTCCAAACCCATCAAGATACCTGCAGAGCTTCTTTTCAAATTCTTTTGATATTGTAGTTGCCTGGAGAGTGCCAGACTCTCTCTCACACTTCAGAGGTGTGATAATTTTGCTTATCTTGGAGAGTAAAGAACCCAGGAGGTAAATGGAGATAGAAATAATAAGAAAAAAACAATACTGTGCTTTCTTCCAGAAAATTAATAGATATGTGTTAATGTGATGGCATTGCTTCTTTGTTCTACTTTCAGAATCTAATTTTGTCCAGCACTATGTAAATTTTTCAGACTTTTTTTACAATTCCTGTAGAGTCTTTCCCTTATGCAGAGCAGCTTCCTCTTGGCACCCTTCCTGTGTGCTTAGGCACTGCGCCTCTTTCCCAGTGCAGTGATAAACATTAGCATTTGGTGCCCATTTCTGGCAGTCAGCAGCTTTCTATCACTGGGAAGTCAGAGTTAAGCTGATGGGGGTTTGGGAGAGGCTTCTGAGGTGTGGTGGTTTGACCCTGGTTGGGCACCAGGTGCCCACCAAAGCCACTTTATCACTCCCCCTCCTCAGGAGGACAGGGGGAGAGAAAATATAGTGAAAGGCTCGTGTGTCGAGATAAGGACAGGGAGATCACTCAGCAGTTACTGTCACAGGCAAAACAGAGTCGACTTGGGGAAATTAGTTTAATTAATTAAAATAAGAGTAAGGTATTGAGAAAATAAAAACTAAATCATAAAACACCTTCCCCCCACCCCTCCCTTCTTACTTCCCCACACCAGCAGCACAGGGAGACAGGGAATGGGGGTTGGGGTCAGTTCATCACACTTCGTCTCTGCTGCTCCCTCCTCCTCAGGGGGAGGACTCCTCACACTTCCCCTGCTCCAGTGTGGGGTCCCTCCCATGGGAGACAGCCCTCCATGAATATCTCCAACGTGGGTCCTCCCCACAGGCTACAGTTCTTCATTAACTGCTCCAGCATGCGTCCCCCGCAGGGTCACAAGCCCTGCCAGCAAACCTGCTCCAGCATAGGCTCCTCTCTTTCCACGGGTCCGCAGGTCCTGCCAGGAGCCTGCTCCAGCATGGGCTTCCCATGGGGTCACAGCCTCCTCCAGGCATCCACATGCTGTGGTGTGGGGTCCTCCACAGGCTGCAGGTGGATATCTGCTCCACCATGGGCTGCAGGGGGACAGCCTGCCTCACCATGGGCTTCACCACGGGCTGCAGGGGAATCTCTGCTCCTAGGGCACCTCCTCCCCCTCCTTCTTCACTGACCTTGGTGTCTGCAGGGTTGTTCCTCTCACATATTCTCACTCCTGTCTCTGGCTGCAATTGCGCAGAGGTTTTTCTTCCCCTTTCTTAAATCTGTTATCCCAGAGACACTGCCACCGTTGCTGATAGGCTCAGCCTTGGCCAGCGGTGGGTCTGTCGGTCTTGGAGCTGGCTGGCACTGGCTCTGTCAGGCATAGGGGACATTTCTAGTAGCTCCTCACACAAGCCACCCCTTGTAGCCCCCCTGCTACCCAAACCTTACCATGCAAACCCAATACATGAGGTGACCAAATTCCTGTTTCAGGCGAATCTGGAAATTGCAGATTGGATGAGATCCTCTCTCTTCAGCTTTGCTGCCCCATCCTGAAGAAGCATGGTCTTCAGTTGTAAATTTTTCAGGTTCAGATTTGGACTGAGCTGATCTTTGATCTTAAAGTTTTAAGCTGATGGTGAGAAAATGGGGAAATGAGAATGAGGGAAAGACAGACATTTTTTAGCATGACTACTGCTCTCAGCTTTCATGGTCTAAACTTTAATAAATTTAGTCACAGATAGAAGAGTTCTGGAGAAGGCAAGTTATGTAGACGCATTGCCACAATTTATCAGTGGCAGACAAAACGTAAAATAGAAGTGCAGCATCCAGAATATGTATTCCCTTCTGCACTGTAGTCTGTAGAAGTATTTTACTGAAATTACCTGCTGCCAGCAAGACACTGAGTGGGCTATCTCACTGTCTTTTTAGGGTCTTAATATTCTGAAACAAGAATAGGAAAGTGTAAACAAAGCTGGCAATTTATCAAAGGCATCTTTTTAAATTTGTTTTATGTCTGAGACAAAGTATAATCATTCCTGGATCACCTGAGATTCTTGTGGCACCTGGTGATTCTTTCTGAAATGTTATTTAAGGAGATATTTCATGTGTGAAGCTTCTGACTGTCCAGGAAATGTTGTATTGGACAGTGGGCCTGAACAGCAACCAAGACTTATTTCCTAAGCTGCGAGGCTGCAGTGAGTATGTACGGAGGGAGAGAGGCTGCAGCTGTACAGAGCTTCTCCAGTACTGTAAGGTAATGAATCATGTACATACAGACGAAACTATTGATTGCAGTGGTGTTTTTCTGCACTTAGCATGTTTTGGCTCCTGCTTACAAAGAAATACTTGAATTATTCTGGGGTGTTATTGTGGAAGAACTGGCTGACTTGGCACAATCATTCACTCATTGTGAATGTACAATCATTGAAGAGGCTGGGGTGTGCTGCTAATCAATAGAAGCAGGCTTTTGTTAAACACTTGTTATTCTTCTCATGCTTGTTTTCTTGAATCTCTCCAGTAGTGTTGACCCCGGATGGTGTTCGCATTTGCCTTCTGAAATACCAGCCTTGCTGTTGGTGAGCAGTTCGTAAATTGTAATGTGGTGAGACTCCATGCAGCAGGCATGGCTCCAGCCTCATCAGTTACCTGCTCCTCTCCCATCCCTCTTTCTTACAGTTTAAATGTTATCTATCTTTAACATGTAAGAACTAGTACTTCCATGCCAAGCAGACTGTGGGTACGTTGCTGCAACTGGCTGACTCTGGGACTTCTTTTTTGCAAGATAGCACGCACTCCAATCAGGTAGTATCAAAAGCTTTTCTCCTTCAGGGCTTTTATGAAAGTGGACTCATGTCATAAACCTGGCTTTATGAATTGAAAATGTTTTATTCTTGGGTGTTTTTATGATCAAAGTAATAAAATTAGCACTACAGCTGATCCTGTTGGTGCTTGCAGTTGGAGCAAAATGGGAATGGTCACAGAAGCTTTATTATTCTTCTAGATCTGTTAATCTGGCATCTTCCTGGAGCATTGATTCCACGTTTTGCCTGACAAATAGTTTTACTCAAAAGCATTTAATTCTCTTAGGGTAGTTTTGTTAGATTCCAGAAATGTGTATGCTAGTATTTGTATTTCTCTTTCTATACATCTTTATTCTTGAGTGTACATGGTTCCTCCTCTGGGAACAAGTAACTTCATGGAGTTACTGGAGTTCATAATGCTGCAACAGATGCTACACCTCAGGCTCTGAAAATCCAACTGAAAAATACTCATTTTCATACATTACAGATGAACTTCCCATTTAAGTCTGGTGGTTTGTTTTTTTTTTGTCAGGATGGTAGTTCTTTCTTACTGCTACAGAGAAGTAATTTCATTGCTGTTAGAGAATGATTCATTAGCATGTGGTTTGCATTTTCAGGAAGCCAGTCTTGTAGAGAGCACATTCCTGATGCTTGTTTGTTTTACGAATGTGAAATGCAGATGTCTTCCTTGTACAAGCAAGTCAAAGGTGTTTGGGTCTGCCAGGCTGGGGGCTTAAGATAACAACCCATCCAAGGCTGGCAGCGGTGCTTCATCAGGACAAACTGGAGCAGAGTGTATGTGTTGTCAGCACCAGCCCTGTGTGCCATGCTCCACCTAATCCCAGGCTTCTGTGCTGGGAGGGAGGGCAGCACCACCTGGGCAGCCTTTGTTTTCTGAGGGTCACATCGCTGGTAAAGTCGAGGAGGGTGACATACCAGTTGTCACACAGTGTGAGTTAATGCTTCAGTTCTTCTAGAAAAAAAGATTATTTGGACATTGAAAATTACTCTTTTATTACTGGGAATTCATAGTGGCCAGCAAAGTGGGCGAATCAGAAAATAGAGGTGGATAAGAGCTGTTCAAAAACCCTGGCTGCACAGTGTATTGGTGCTGCACTGGTTCAGCTCTCTGAATGAACCGTCCAGCGCTGACAAATACCAGTGCAGGACCAGGGCAGTATCATGTGGCAGGAATAGATCAGTTGTGTTGTATTGTGAAACCGCACCTCTTCAGTAGGGTGGATTTAGAAGAGTAATGAATGTGCTGCCCCTAGGTGTGCATAGCCTGTTTTGTAGAAGGAGCGACCATTGCTTGTTTTTCCTTCTAGGGTTGTGCTGGGGTTGCTGTGTCTCTGTATTACCAGTACATCGTAATCTGTGATTCACCTGTAGCAGGTGAAAGGCTTATGGCTTTTCAGCTGGTGATTGGGACTGACAGCTGCTCTAGAAAAAAAGAGGAGCTCTTCCTGCAACTGGGATGGAAGGAGTTGTGTTTTCTATATGTGTAGTAGAGAGACAGGTGCTATGGTGATAGTTTGACTCAGAGTGGGGGACATAGAGCCCTTTAATGTTAGAGGGTGTTTGAATGCATTGCCCAGGTGCTTCCCATTCCCAGCCCAAAGAGGAGGGAGGAGGCAGGGGTCATGAGTCTTCTGAATTCCCCTGGGAGGGGTGCCTTGTTTGCAGGAGACCTGCTTTGTTTGAACTCCATGGGCCTGATAAAGGCATGAAGGGATCGAGAGGCAGGTTGAAGGTCCAGCAGCTCAGCAGATGCCTGTGGCCTTGGTGGGTACAAGACTTTTTGTGCTAGTAGACCAGTCTGTTTTCTCCTGAAATAAAGTAATACATAAAAGCAAGAGAGAACTTGTTTGCTTGTACCCTTGTAACATGACTTTAAATGTCCTGTTGCAGTATTCTAGAGGGTGCTATAGCTAGCACGGACTGTACTAATGCTTGCCAGGAGTCTACATAATGCAAGCAACTCTGCATGGAAATAGTCCCTGTCACAATAGCTTTCCATCTTCCTATTCCAGTCCAGTGTATAACTTTCTTCTCTACAGTGAAGGCTTAGGAAGATGTTTTGGGTTTTCCTCCTACCCTTTGCTGTCACAGCACATCTGCGTTTGCAGCTCATTACTGCTTCTTCAGCTCAGTAAGTGGTACCTGTCTGCCCTGTTGTTCCTACTTTGCACACTTAGCAAGGACCCTGATCCCAGTTTCGTCTGGGCCTCTCAAGTGGTGGCCACAGCCAGGACTGGACGTGGTACATCCATGAGCATTTAAGCTAATCCAGTGAATTCTTTATTCCTTTCTGTGCTGTTGTGACTAAGTGTGTGAGTTAGTTTGGGTACATCCATGCTTCATTGCAACCCGTGTATTGCAGATGCACTGGCTGTGAACATTGTCTAGTAGTTTAATAGGAATTCAGTACCACCGGGCTATTGTACTGAGTTTGTACAATTTATTAGTCGTATAAGATCATAGTCCTAAGCAGAGGTGTGGCCTCAAAATATGCCTAACTTGACTTTTTTTTTTTTATTTTCCACCTAGGTATCACATGCTGTTGCAAAGCTAGTATTAGTTAGTTTCCACTGGCAAATCTCAGAGATTTTGGAAAGGTAAGTATAAATAGTCTTATCTCTTCTGTGCTCAGTGCTTTTCCCCCTTGCTTTGCAAGAATGCTCAGGGTGGTCCATAGGTGTCTTTTTGACAAGCATCTTTGAACTTGAAAGCAGGCCACCCAGTCCATTCCAGGGAGCAGAGGAGAAACGCTGTTTTGTTGAGGCTGCATTGCCTGTAAGGAATTTGTAAACAGGGAAGGGGTAGTGGTGGCAAATGTCTTTCAGTCTGAGGAATTATTGTCATGCTGGGAACCCTGTAGATGCATTTAGCTTAAACTTTGAGATAAGAGATTGAGAGTGCTGCATCTATATTTATTTATTTTAATAAATATAAAGATAACATATGTTCTGTTTTGAACATATAAGCCATAAATCATAAAGGAGCACTGACCCTTTACTGAGGTATTCTTTAGTGGTACATTCACATTAAAGTTTTTGCTCCTTCTGAACACAAGTGATGTTTTTTTCCAAGCTGACTAGCATTTGGAGAGCAGAAGATGGTGTGAGAGAACTGAGGAGTGCAGCCCCTTTGTTGCTTGGTCAACGTCACCGTAACAAAGTCCTCCAGCTGATTTCAAAAAGAGGGTTCGGACTCTGCCCAAACATATACGGGAAGTGTGTCAGGAGGCACTGCTGTCTGGCAGCCCCTCCAGAAAAAAACTGGCTCAGAACTGAACATTGTCTGAAAATAGAGAGCACATCAGTCTGACTCATTCTGCCATGCCATTTTTGGACCTGTAGCCAGCAACTTCATCCAGAGAACATACGGGAAATGCATCTCGTGTATGGATGTTGTTGCAGCATCCTTGGTAACTGGCTCGCTGGTTACTATGCATCCTGTGAAAGCTTTTCTCTGGAGAATGTGGAGGGGGTGAGATTCCTGCATAGCAGGTCAGGGCGATTCTGCAGGTTAACTAACAAGATTTAAACAAGAGGAAGTTTGCGGAAGGGTTTACTTCTAAAGCTATGACTTTGCGAGTTGTTCTCCAGTTGTTCTGGTACTCAAACATCTGTCTTGGTACGAAGTGACATTATACAATGAAAGCTGCCTAGTACAACTAAAATATGCTAGTGGGGAGGGAGGATTTAGAGCACAGTCACAACAGTGATGCTGCTATTTCTGAATTCATTAAGATATAAAAATTCCTCTGCAAGGGAAATTACAAACAGCAAAACATGTTTGATTCTAAGGCTGCTGATAGACAGCTTCATAGGCCTAAGGGGTGGTAAGTATTCACTCTCTCTAGGTAATAGGCTGGAGTCAAAGTGAGACCTGATCAGGGTAGCTTGATTTTTACAAAGGAATAGGAGACGGACAGGAGCCTCGCTGGAGTCTGTTATTATGGGCAGTGGCTTAAGACTGCTCTAGGAGTGTGGATAGAAAATCTTAGCTTCCAAAATAACTTTTAAGGGGGAAGGAGAGAGTCATAGAAAAATATTCATCAAGGAGTATGAGGGAAATTTTAAT
>VZTV01072983.1:0-21911 GCA_013400875.1 Anhinga rufa | reverse complement strand
GGCCCCGCACTGTGCCCTGCCGGCCGGGGACGGGGACGGGGACGCCGGAGCTCCCGCGGGGCGTGTTTTCTCCCGCGTAGCTGTGGGCGGCTGAGGAGAAAGCGCGGGAGGAACTTCTTACTTGGCTTGTGGTTTAGCCGTGTAACACTGGAGCACGGAGCGCAAGTGCGGTGTCAGGGACATGTAGCGGACTACGTAAACAGTGTATGTTTGATCGCTAATTGCTTGTTAAGCCATTTTGCCAAATCTATCCGATCTGAAGTTACTTTCTGGCACTGCCGCTCCCATTGGAGTACCGGATCGAGGTCTGGCTGTACGGCACGCGCCATCCTTGATGTGTCTCCTTATCATCGCTTTCAAGCGTGATTCTATCTGAATCCATTATCTTTAACCACAGACAAACATCGAACCAGCACATGGAGTTCCAGGCGCTGATCCTCGGAGAATCCACGTGTGACAGAAGGGATGGATAATCTTCTGGCTCGGTTCCAGCCAGCTGGAGCCTGCGTGTGGTTGTTTCAGGCTGATGTACAAAAAGGGTACAGCATTTATTCCGCCAGGGCATTACACGCAACATTTTATTTCATTTATATATATCTCTGGCAATGATCCTATTACCTTTCTAATACACGTGACTGCGCATAGCAGACCATGCCTAGAAAATACCATTGTTTTGAAGTCAGAAGTTAACCTGTTAGTGATGGGATTCATTAAACAAAGTTAGGCTCTAATCACAAAAATATACAGGCTCATACCACCTTGAGTTCAATTATTTAAGTGGGTGTTCAGCACCTAAGTACTGACCATAGTAAGTCGAGGCCCAGCTAGTTAGGATTCTGAAAAACAGCTGAGTGAAATAATCAAATAGGACTCCAGTGGCTGCAGCCCACCAAGTTAAAAAATTTTTGTTTAAAACCAAGGTAAACCAATGTGTTTTCTTGATTAAAGGCAAACTCGGGTCTTAAGATATACATTAAACTCAAGTAAGGTATATGTGGCCTTATAGTATTCTTACATATTATACATGAATTGGAAATATTGTACAGGAATCAGAAATATAGATGTTGTGGGCATGGGATGGCCCAATAGAGGATGAAACATTGATGCTGTAAACAAAGATAGGTGACTTGAATCTCTTCTCCCAAATCTATTTCCCTCCCTCTATATATGTTTGGTGCGTACAATGCAAATTTAGGTCATGGCATTATTGCTTCCTCTTCCATAGAGGAGGATGTTCATTGAAGTTGCTGCTTTTGAGTTCCACCTGAAGCTACAAAGCATTGCAATCTTCAGCTCGTGTTCACACACCGACATTTTAAGTCATTTCTCTCTCCAGTGCCAGTGTTGGGAACACAGGGTGAAGATCAGGTGAGCGTTTCTATACCTGGCAGGAACAGGTCTGCCTGGCAGGATGCTTAGGATGAGGGGGCAAACGTCTTATGTTGAGAGGCAGAGTCTTCAATGGCCCACAAGCTTTTCTGTATTGGAGTGAACTGCTGAGGACGCCGACATTCTCACCGCTGCTGCATTGATTGGCAACAGGCGTTTTGTCAGAAGCCAGGGGATTTGGGAGTCTCTGTGTTCAGTGTGCTCTTCTATTTAGTCCCCTTCTGCAGAGACAGTCAATTTAATTACAGGGGTATGGACTGGAGTTTTTGGCAGTTATCATTACCAGTGATACCGATAAATTATCTCTTTATTGGCTTAAGCTATCCATTTGTGTCCTGCCTCAGCAATTATATTTTATGCTTGCAACTGATTGCTAGAATGCTTAGTTTTGAACACACTGGTTCTTTTCCTATGCAGCACAAAAATAAACCGTTTTGTGGAAATGGAAATGCTTGGTTTTGGTAGGACATTGTGCGTTTGGAGTAACAGGCAGTTGTAAAAAAAGATCAGCATGGAAAACCAGGATCCGGAGTTCTGACCTCAGCCTGATGTTAGGTGAGTTACTTGTCCCTTTTAGTGCTTATCACTCTGTAAACCATGAATCACATGTCCTATGTACAAGGATGTTTATTAAGATTTTAAGAACATCTTTATGCGAACATTCCCTGTGCCATGTTATGCTGGTAATAAGGTTTATATTTTGCGTAACTGATCACCTTATGATCCTCAATGTTTTTAACTACTGTATTGATTTCTATTTCTGACAGATACAGACAAAAATATGTACTTGGCACTTAACGTTCCAGTTAAATGCTATGTCACACCCACATTTTTCAGTGCAGTAATATTAAAAAAAACCCAAACCAACAAACCACCAACCTCAGAAGAAAAGCAATCTGTCCTGCCAACTGACAATTACACTGACATGTTTTTTTATTCTCAAAGGCCATATTCTTATCTGGCCTTTACCATTTTGAGTGCACGTGAAGAAAAATAAAACTCACGGTGTAGTTGCTTGGCTGGGCTTTGAGACTGCTCTGTGCCGGTGATGCTCTGTGCTGGTGATGCAATGACCAAAGTTCAGCCCGGTGGTTTCATGATACAACCAGTGTGAGGGAGGTCAGGTTCAGGTTACGGTTTTGGTCTCCTGCTGTGTTTAGGTTTTTTCCCCCCCCACACAGAAAGAGAGTGTGTTGAGAAGTGTTACAGCTATTTTCTCCTGCCCAACCCCCACTATTTCTAGGCTCCCCTGAGATGGACAGTTTTTCAGCTTCTCGCTGCTTTGTTGCTGTTATGTATTACAATTCCCCCCAGGTTTGTGAAATATCCCTGGCCCATTTTTGCTTTTTTCTAGGGTTTGCTTCCCAGATTCTCTTAATTTGCTTTGAGAAGTTAGAATTACTTCTAACTATCAGGTAAAGCAACAGTCTTGAATGGATGAAAATGACAACCGCCTGCTTAGAAGGTCGGATGTTAGCTGTAATTAAATGTTGTGTCACAATGCTAGAATAGTTCACAAGGTGTAGAACTTGGACAGGCAGTACAGAAACCATCCTCTGTTACAGTGTTGCCAGTGGCTGCAGATATGTGTTTACACAGGACAAAAAAATAGGAATCTGTGTCAAAGAACATCTTTTTTGCACTGTTCCTGCCACTGGTTCTGCAAGGGGATGTGTGTGTGTGTGTGTGTGTGTGTGTATATATATTTTTATAGCTACCACCAGTCAAGGAGATAGATATGAATGCTAGCCAAACATGAATCAGATGAGAACAAGACTAAAAAGAGAAGACAAACAACTTGTCTGTAAAATTTGCTGGCTCTCCAGTAATGGCTATGTAAAAGAAAGCTGGTTATTTGTTATTGATCAGAGAATTTATATATCCGTAGAAACACAGAGGAGAGCTAGGTATAACTGTACTAAATTCAAAAGGGGAATTAGGTTCATATATGTACTGAACTTCAAGCAGATCTATGTAACATTAAGACTCCCACCCACCTTTACCACTTCTTTACTGACACACATCCTGTATTCCATTAACTACGTAATTCACCCCTTGCTGCACTCTTCATTTGTTGTAGCCTCTCTGTTAAATGCACTATTTCTATATAAAGAACATCATTAATGAGTTTTATTGACAGTTTGCTACTGAACAGCCTAGAGCAGGAGTTGGGAGTGACTCAGAGTAGGAAAGGCTGTGCAGCATGCAACTCCCTGTGCATGAATTTGCAGAGATAATGAGCCTCATTCTGATCTTCTGAATTTAGCTCCACTGATTTCCACTGGTGCAAATCAGATCGGTGGTGACGTCTCTGACGCCGCCCAGGTTAGACTGTGGTGATGGGTACTGTGACTTAGTTGTGGCCTTATTCCTTCTGAACTCTCTGACTGTCTAGGACAGATCCTGGCTGTGAGGAAGAAGACATTTATGAGCGTGGTTAGAAACTGTCCTCCCTTCATGCACTCCCTTCTTGGCATGTAGTTTGCAGGAAGGCATGTCTGGCCAGAGCTGCTTGAGTGGTGTCACTCTTAGCCACTGCAGCTGTGGAGCTGCCTGACACTTTCACCAGTTGTATCCAGCTGTGACAAGAAAAAAACCAGAGAGCATGAGCAGGAGAAATCCCCTAATGGTTGTGGAGTTATTACTTGACATTTCTAAGTTTTTCATGTATCTTCAATGCTTTCCAAAGGTAATCAGATAATATAATCTGGGAAAAATATGACCTTTATTTCTAAAACTTAAAAAATATATTCAAGAATATTGCTGAAGTGTCCACCATCCTGGGCTCTCAGATATGGGCAGGAAGGTAAAAAAAGATTTTTTTTTTACAATTTCTGAGATGAAAGAAACCAACAGCTCAATTTGCAAGTGTAATTCTGAGTCCACAAAAAGCTGGACTATCACTCTTTCTTATTACCAGCATAACTTTCAAAATAAAAGAACAGGAATGCGAATGGATGCTATGTTATGAAAATGTAATTAGAAACAAATGGGAATCATTGATTAAACTGGTTAATCTTATAAAGTACAGAACACCGTAATTTTGGACCATCACTTTTAGGCTTTTAGCTGACGGCAGGAAAGACACAGCTAAAGATGTGGTACATTTACTTGTGATTTCTCCCCTGCATATCTTTATCTCTGTTTGTATTAAAATAATTTGATATTTATTTTACATAAGTGCATTCAAAAGCAGGAAAATGCATAGAAGTAATACATCATTTTATCGATAAAAGTTACTCTTAATTTTAATGCTGACACTACCTGTTGGGAAAGTTGAGATCTGTTTGCTGGGGTAGTTGGTACAGAATGAAAGTCATACTTGGCTGTAGTCCTGATGCTTTATTAGCAAGAGGTGTTTGTCTCCTCCCTGGAAGGTCCTGGCTAGTGGTGAAGTGTAGCACCCTGAGTCCATCCTGCCATGGGGCGCAGTGTCGCACCCTGCAGCCACTGCAGGTGTGCCGGGGAGGAGCTACCCGGTGCTCGCTGCCACTGGCACTGGGTGGTTCCTCAGGCTCAGAGCGTGGCGCTCTCCACCATTTTTGAAACTGCTTCCTTGTAGGTCCTTTGAATTCTGTCATCGTCAGTGGCTGCCAGACCCATAAGGCCCCTCCGGCCTCTATTACATCGGTGCTGAACTCCACTTGTGGGTTTTTTTTCTCTCTCTCTGTAACTTTTTCAGAGAATCCCGAGGGTCCCATTTGGTTGCTCAGTGGGAGAGCGGAGGGTGGGAGAAAGCTTGCGAGGTCAGCTCTGCTTGGAAGCAGCTCCCTTGGCCTTCAGCCCTTCCCTCAGCAGCTGGCTTTCAAATGGCAAGAGAAGGTTTTGTTGATACGACCCAGGGGAGGGGCCCACTTAGCGGAGTCCTCGTTGTCAGGCAGTGATGAGAAAGGCTGCTCTCTTGTAGCGAAAGCCTTATGTTTCTCTCTCTCAGTGCATGTCTGTTCTCCCATTATCACTGAATTAGTGCCATATTTACTTTTGCCTGCTTTAAGATAGGTGTGGTATATAAGCACTTTTGTGCTAGGTAGGGTGTGATCCTGCTCTGTTGGAGTCTGAGAGTTAGAAGTAGATAGTTTGCTAACTGGGGTCCCAGAGGGTGTGAGGTGTGGGTCTACCACTGCTTGTGTTACGCTAAGTAGTGATCACACACCAACTGTTAGGCAACCTTACTAGGTAGGTCTAAAGTAATCCTATTTCTGTGGCTTAAAGAGTTACTGCTGTGCAGCTGAGTCACTGTAACCTGCTTGGTGCTTGCTCATAGCCTTCCCTCACTGCCAGAAATGCTTTAGCACAGACTGTCTTTGAGCTAAGCCTTTTTTTTTTCACAGTCACGAGTGAGGACTGGTTATGGTCATCACACAGGTGATAAGCGGTAATGCATAAAGCCAGAGGAACTTGATTGCCTTTGGTTATACATGTAACACATAATTTTAAGAATCTCTTTCCAGCAGGAGAGAGAGAACTTTTTGATTTCTTAGTGACTTGGGATCAAATTTATCCCAGCAGAGATCTATATAGCGTTAATCAATAATGCTCAATTTATGAAGGAAAGAATAAGTAATTTTTAAGGAATAGCCAAAGAACATTTTTCTATTTTAAATAAATAATAGACACATTTTTTTTCATGGAAGGACTTAGTATTTGGCAGAAAAAGAGGTGAACGGTAAAATTTAGTGGGTAAGTTGTTTAGTGGGACAGGGAAATGTCTTTCCATGTTTTCAGGTGTTTGTAGTGTTTAGGTTAATTGGTAAATCCAGTAAAATCCTTCTTTGTCCCATAGGTGAAGGGTCCATATTAAACTCGAGGCCTCTGGGAAGAGAAAGGAAGTTTTATGCAAGTGTTTGAACAAAGAAGGTGGACAGAGGGAAGCAGAAGAAAAAGGCCAGTACCCAAAGGACTGTTACAGCCGCCCACGCAGCAGTGTTGATTTCTCTTTGCGTTGTGGTTATCAACCAGGATTTGACTACTTCCAAGACAAAAGTATTAAAATACAAGAACATCAATTAGAAAATATGGGCAATTAGCAGAGGAAGATGGTGAGGAAAAAGAAAAGGAAGGAAGGAAGAGATGCCAGTGTGGATGAGGTATCAGCGAGTGAGGTCAGGGGGATGTTCCAGAGAAGCAGCACGCAGAGGTGAGCGGCTACTTGAATGTGCAGGGAATGAGGCGAGGAGGGAACAAGGCAGTTTGCTTCCATGACATACAGTTGCGGGACGAGCAGCTGTTAAAGGGAACATACAAAGACATTTGGAAAGTCAGTGCTATGTGTAGGCTGGGTTTTCAAGTGTGGATAGAAATGATGATATAAAAATTTTAGTTTCTTTAAAAATGAAGGAAGTAATTTTAGTGGTGTGTTTGAGGACAAAGTGAAAAGTTACAAGTTTGGAAATGACAAAGGCTTGCCAGAGCTATAAACATGGCCTTTGCTGGTTGTGCTCTAGTACTCCGAGTGTTTACATGACCACATGCTCTTTTTCAGTTAGAATAATAGACTTGTCAGTAACATACCACTTCTGCACTATGCTACAGTGTGCATAGGTATATCTTCAGATGATTGAGTTAAAAACCCAAATGCTACCAAGATATTACGAGGAAATTAGTTCAGATATTTAGTATCTAGATTTTACTTCTGCATTTCACAGCATGGTAGCAAAAGTGTGGCAGATTTTTCTTGGAAAATTAGGAAGCATTCCAGCAGAAACTGATGCAGAGACTCAGTTTTTTTCCTGAAAAATAGCTTCCACTATTCCCCGTAGCTAAGTAGAGCTTGCAGGATCAGGACCTAACAAGCCACACATCCTTCTTACGGTGTGGGTTTTTTTTTGTTTTGTTTTGTTTTTTTTCCCCTCCAGGAAACCAAAACTCTCTCTGTCTCCATGTTAAAATGATTGGAAATTGAACTTAGGGGGATCTAGCACGTGATTACTTTTTTTAGACAGGATTTTCTTGTAGCTGAATTGGACCGAATCTTTTTTTCTCCCAAACCAGATGGTAAGTGATTCAGTACTTTTAGCAGTAGAAAAATGATTTGTTTTCTTTCCTCAGTCGTTGGTGTGAATGTACTTTTCTTTATCTATATCTATTTACATATTATGTAAACACACTTTACCAGCATTTATGTACATAGTTTACAGTCCTAATGCTGCAGAGAGCACTGTATAGGCAAGGCCTTGCACACAGAAGGAGCTGACATTGCTTACAGAGAGCTGTTCGCATGGAACTCATGACAGGGTTGTAACTGTATTTGTATTTTTATATATACATTTAAATTTATGACTCTCTATGAGGATGCCAACAGAGCCGTAAGTCCACAAAACAGTTGAGTAACTTTGCGCACTTTACTTTTTTTCACCTAACAAAGTCTCTGGGGATGCCCTTGATCTCTTCTGGTGTCTTCCTGTGGTAGGCTGTAGTCCTCGTGACTTCTGCATTAAAGCTAAAAGCTTTATCCTTTTTATAGAGTGTTGGGGCGAGTTCTTCCTGGTATGCAGGGGGAGCGAGGGCCTCATTCCTGTGACCCTTTGGACTTGTACTGATGCTACGAGGGGAACTTCGGAAGGGATTCCAGTAATGGTGAGAAATATTTGAGAGAGTATTAAAAAAACTTGTTTCACATGTGTATCTGATTTCTCAAGGTTATCTGCATCTTATGTTTGTGTGTATATATACAATGTTAAAACTGAATGCTAAATGCAGTGTTGTTCCTTCTTTTGTGCTGAATAAAACATACATGTAAACCATATATATGTCGTGTCAGCATATGGGTATTTGAGGCAGAATGGAATGATCTGAAGCTGACAGCGTACTACATTATAGGGAAATAGTATATTATAGTGTCCAGCCACTGGTTCCTTATACAAGAAGGTTCAAGTCAAGGTTGCCCAAGCAGCCTTACAGTTGCTCTTTCCAAGCTGTGAGGAATTGTTTTGTAAATTTGATGTGCTTTTACCTTAGCTTTGTCTGAGAATTAAAATGTTGAATGCATAGAGTCATACCGCTGCTTTACTGAGATGATAACACTCTACTTCAAAAACAGTGGCCAGTTTCTCTGTTTACAAATCTGGCTGTATACAGTTGGAATGGGATTATCCGATTCTATTCTTGGTTCTCACCTCATCTATGCACACTTCAGTTGAGTCACTGGGGGTTTGCGCACAGAGGAGTTGGCCCCTTGCCTTGTTTTCCAGGTTTACCAAAGAGTTGAAACCCAGTTCTTAGCATCTCCCACTTGAAAAACATTACAATCTTCTGCTGCCATGAATTCTAGTAGGGAGAAAAAAAGAACATATGAATTAGCATCAAAAATACTGTGATGTGACATGTCAAGTTTTTCTCTTCGATTAAATTATTCAGTAAAGTGTTGCAGAGGAGGGCCCTTGAAACCAGCAGTGTTCTTTTTGTCATGGGTCAGTAGTCAAGCTGGGGTGATTGACTGTGCCTCGTATTTGTGTAATAAATTACTTTTCCCTTTCTGCAAGGGGAGGTTTGAGGGAGTTTGCCTCTTGGGCTGCGTGGATGTGGTCTCGCAAGGTGGCAGAAAACTGCATCTGCAGGACACATAATCCTGCAGGATGCTGCTGCATGGGGTGGCGTGTGAATCCTGCTGGAGGTCAGACTGCCTGCTGGGAGGAATGAGAGCTTGTTTGGCCAGCGCTCTCTGTGTGTTACGTACCGAGGGCTGTACCTCTGCACATACCTCATCGCTGTCGCTAACAGTCACATTTCTTATAACTGGGGATTGCTTTATTACATTACCAGAAAGAAATAAAAGCACAAAGAAATGGTTAGGCACTTCTGCTCTTCTACAGAGACCATGTTTAGAACAGTAACATCTAACACGGCTGTTGTGGGCATGCAGGGACAGTGGATTAAGATTTCTGTTCTCTCAGACTGTTGCTGTGCATGCTCTCGCGCTCCTTGTAGTTGCCTCCTGACTGGCAGTAGAGTGCTTGCTTCCCAGTGCCGCAGTTCCTAGTGTCCCCTAGCACCTAGCTGCCTGTCCCTCCCTGGCCAGGTGTTGCACAGGGAATGGCATCGTGTCTGGGGGTGTGGCAGTAGCTGTGACATGTATAGCAAATGAAGGGAGTCCAGGAGAAGTTAAGCCAGGTGATCTGTCAGTCAGGGAGAATGAAGAAAGTGTGCCCTCAGTGTGGAGGGCTCTGAAAAAACAGGGTTGGATACTAGTTATCTGTTACGTCCTATGAGCCCTAGGGAGTAAATACTGTGGAGAAAACTTGGCCTAAAGCTTTGAGGACTAAGTAATTGCTGGAAGCTCTAGCTTGCTTAGGACATAAACATGCATTTATAAGCACTGGAAGTACTGAAGAGAGTTTCTTCTGTTTTCAGTTAATAATAGGGCACATTGCGTACAGTTTGTTTGCTTGATTGGTTCATTTTATTATGTGCAAATTCACTGTAGAAACAATTTTGTCTTTTGTTCAGTGTTACTCATCTGGTGTGCTTCTTGTGAATCCACTGAATTAAGGGGAATAAGTAACCTGCTCTGGTCTGTCTGTGAAACAAGGTCCATTTAAAAGAAAGGCCCATGAGGGATACGGTGGGACTACAGAGGGGTTAGAAGGATGGTGAGCAAAGGAGGCAGTGTGTGCAGCAGAACAGAAACCTCCAGGCCATATGTGCCACAGGCACAGCAACTCATTGCTGATGTGAGTTGCCTCAGTGAAAAAGGAGCTCTGCTCTCCCATGTACGGTACGAAACTCAGGCTCCACTGATCTTAGTGGAAATTATGTGGTTTTGCACTAGGGCAAATGAGAGCAGAATCTGGCCAGCTGTTATTGGCTTTTTGTATTTGGGGCTGAAATAAAGTGGCTGTGAATGCAAATAATTGTCCAAGTGTGATTCCTAAGTGATTTATAAAAGGCAAATTCAATATTTTATTGTTGGAAATACAAACTGTTTGGCACAAATCTCCTGGTTTGGTCGAGCGGTACTTGACCTGTGACAGAGAGAGCAAAGGTGATTTTAATTCCAGGGATCCAAGGGGCCAGTCTGTAATGTAACTCATGCCAGAGTCAGCGCGTTGGCTGCTTTGTAATTACAGATACTCATTTTGTGTACAAACCCAGTTGATTTGTTATCTTTTATTCCCATTATCTCAATCTTTATGTGTGAATCTGAGCTATTTTACTTGAAGGGGGTGGCATATAACTAGAATAAAAACAAAAAGGGGTTGATAACAAGAAGTTGGTTGTTTTTATATAAAGATGTTTTGATGTAACTGAAATTATAAAATTGGTTAAATCTATGTGCAGAATCTGCAAACTTTATGGGAAGCCTAACAATTTAAAAATAACCTTTCTTCTGCTCTGTGCCCTGCATTTCTTGCAATATTTTGACCCATACCTCAGAACAAGGATAGTTTAATTCTTAGAATATAAAAGAGACAGTTGCAAGCAATCACGTTGCTGTAGCTTAACACACTGTCACTCCTCAGCTGCGCTTCAGGAACCCACTGAACTTCAGGAACTCTGCTCTCACGCCCTGTGGTGAAATGATACCTGTTGGCTTAAGCCACCTTCATGTTGTTAAATTCTTAAACTGTGGTAATCTCACCACAAGTTATCAGATGTCCTTATGCCTAGAAATGTGGTCATCCCATTCAAACTTCTGAAAGCAGAGAATGTTTTTCCTGAGGCCAAGATTTAAAAATGCTTTTACCTTTCAAAGAGCCTCCAGAATTTAACACAGTAAATTTTACTTATGCAAGGTCTTTTCTCTACCCCCCTCCCCCCCAGTCGTGTAAAAGTGACAGCACACATGTGGATGGTGCAAGAGACTTCAGATTTGTTGAGACAAAAGTGTGATCCCAAAGTTGATGGGGTATGACTGAAAATATTTCCTGGCAGAAGTTGTATTGGCTGAGAACCAGAAGCTTGCATCCAGTTGACATCACTGGAAGATGCACACACAAAGTGAGAGTACTATGTGGCCTTTAAGCTTCGGTTCCTGTGGTACATGAGGTTTTATACTACACAAAAGAATTGAACCATTCACTTTTCTGGGTAATTGAGATAAAACAGGTATCTGTGATCTATTCCAGTCTACTCTGTCTAGGGTATGCCTCCATGACTTCAACGAAGTGGCGTGTATGCACAACAAGGAGGCTCTTTGGATGGAAACACTGTAATGCAGGACTCATTAACAGATGATACTTGATAATTTTTAAAGAGATGAGTACAACAGTTGCAGCTTAACTAGATCATACTTGAGGGAGTATGTTCACCAAAGAGAAATGTTCTATAAAATGGCTGCTAACAGGTTACTTATGCTTGTGTACTCCAAAAGCAGTATCTTTTTCTCTTAAGCCAAATGGAAAATTAGATTTTTTTTCTTATTTAAGTGTATGATGAGAAACTGTGAAGATCGGTTGGGTTACATCGTTGTTAAGTAAGGGTCACCAGTGGAAAATCAGGCCCAGTGATTTCTCGTGTTTTTGGCCAAAGGAAGGGGCATTTCCATTTTCTGTTGCTGATTGAGTTCTCCTATGATCTTGTCTAATACACAGAAACACTGAAACCATGTCAAGAATATGGTCTCTCTTGTGCCCTACCACACAGAAAAATCACACAATCAAGTTCCCCACCGGTGTGTGTCTCCTCCCTTTGACTGTCCTTTTAGATAGAGGCTCTCTGGGACAGGAGCTGTCTGTCACTGCGCCCGAGCCTGCGGGCACTGCTGGAACAGAGAGGGCGGCTTTCCTTCCACCCTGCTGTTTGGGGGTGACTGCGGGCTGAGTTGGAAGGCTGATGGGTGGGTGACTGGCTTGCTTTTCTAGGTGAACCCCATAAAGCCAATGGATTGCACGAGGAGTCTTGTGTTGCTCTGGCTGGCAGCAAGTGTGGCTGGATACATCAGAAATCCCAGAGCTGCTCAGCTCAGTTCTGTCTGTGCATCTACAGCACCAGTCTCCAGGGAACTGAGGTTACTAGGTTGGAGGATACAAGTTGCGTTAAAAGGCCAGTCCCTGGGGGTTTAGGAGCGACAGCAGAATAAATACTTACAACTTGCTTTCATTTTGCATGGCACAGGATTTGTTCTCCCTTGCAGATGACTTCTCCATTGCTGCTTGAATGTGCCTGCTGCTCTGTGATTGCTCCTAAAGCCTTGATTTGACAGTAGCCTCTGGTGTGCTGTGGGCCAGCAGATCCATGTAGCAGCAGGCCCACCGGTCTTCCTGCAGACAGTTAAAGGAGTTTTGGAGCAATTGATTAAAAAATTCACCACTCTCTTCTGTGGCAGTTCACTGGATTCAAGGTGTTCCTCACCTCTGGCACAGTTGGGCAGCAGGCTGGGGAGGAAAGCAGTACTGCTTTTCCTGTCTTTCAGATGCTTAGGGCTGCAGATGTTAGGTGCTATAAGCATAGGGTTTTTTGAGAGGAATTTTGTAGGTGAGGAAGAAGCATCGCTATCAGGTGAACTGGAGGGGTAGTACTTTGACCTCTTGGCACACAGGACGGACAGAGGAGAAGGAATAAGACTGACAGAAAGAAAATCCTCTTAATCTGGGCAATGTCAGCTTGCCATCATCAGTTCGGTAGTTATGTAGCTGCAAGCCTACTGCTGCCTGCTTTGCAAGGGGCAGATCATTAGTGACGAGGCATGGCAGAGTGCAGCATGCTTAGGGCTTTGAGGTGCTGACAAGCTGATACCACCCAGAATAACTGCAGAGAGCATGGTCACGTCCAACACGAGGTAGTTTTAAGAACTGAAAAAACCCGTTATCCAGCATGTCACCCTTGAAGACAACATGTGGCATACATGCTGAAAAATAAAACTCCCTTGCTTTCTACTTCCCCAGCAGCTGCATGCATGCATTCAGCTTGTCTTTAGTGTGAGCCACAAGGTAAGAATCAGTGTAGCACAGGGATTGGAAGAGCTTTGGGGTTCCCTAGGCCAGCCGGATGTGCAGGAGTCCTGTGCCTTTTGACCTGAGAAGCACTGGAGCACCTGGGTATCCATGCTGGGCAGGGCAAAGGGGTGGAGCAGGCATACTGTTAAGGCATATAGATCTCTGGCAAGACTGAGAGTGGAGGCAGTTTTGTGGGACTGAGGTCAGAGAATGCAAGAGCATACTCACTATATGGCTGCTCAGCAGGGAGCAAGAAAGGATTTTACTGTTTGTAGCTGGAGGGTTGGAGCGAGGAGTGATGGATCAGGTAGAGAAGAATCAGGTTGGGCTGTGCGGTAATTGTACAATATACCCAGAGCTTGCAATTTATTCTGGACCAGATTGGAAATGTTCTGGTACTCTTCAGTAGTGCTTATGAGCATCTGATAGTCACCGTGCTGGGCACCTGACTCACTGCCCAGAGCACTGACAATTTGCCTCCTCTTGTTTGTCATACACACCTGCAGATTTAATACTTTTCTTCTGGAGAATACAGCACTTTCCTGTCCTATGAAACAATGCTTCTCTTCTGCCAGTCTCATGGAGATGTGGTGCGATGATATCACTTCCTAGTGAGGGGCTGGTGAATCACTTTGTTGGTGTTCATGAATCACTTCTTTGCTACCAGTTTCTGCACTGATCTTAATATAATTTCCAAAAGCAAAAAATCATCATTTCAGAGACCTTTTACTTTTTGTTAGAGACAATACTGTAATTCTTTCATTGCATAATGTACTGAACCCAAGCTCCCAGCATGCTGCAGAAGAGCTCTCCCAAATCTGTTTGTGTAGCTGAAGGTATTTCCACCTATCCAGTCAATTCTCTCCCTGGCAATGGAGAGCTTGCTCATAGCTGGGAGGGGAGAGGGAGCATACATGCTTGTCTCATAGGCTCTGTGTGTAGTCTGATAACTTAGCTTAAAGTTTAAAGCTCTGCTGTGGGTCTGATAACCTCTTGCATGGGAGCAGAAGCGCTCTGAGCTGTCATGGCTAGGTGTGCAAAGGTTCTTCTGCTAGTTGAGAGCCTCTGATATTTTATTGCCTGTCTAGGAAGTGTAACTGGTTGTTCACCTCCATCAGCTTTGCACCTCAAGTGGCATAAAGAAGGCAGGAAGCAGGAGTCAGTAGGTCCCTCGGAATTTTCTTGTCCAAGGGAATAACAGACAGCAGACTGTGTGGTTGTATTGAGGCAATGTCAAAGGTCTTTAACGTGCATCATCTTATGCATTGGCACAGGACTTTTTCCTGGGGAAAAAGGAGTTGTGCATGGTGTGAATACGATCTTGTGAGGGTAAAGGCACTTGTGATTTATTCTTGGCAAAGCCTGAGGCTGCTTTAAATCATGTTATGCTTTAAATCAAGTTATGACAGCACTAATCTTCTGGCAACTGAAGGGTCAGGGAATTGCACAGGAAGCACAGAGGCGCCTTTGCCCATTACCTTGGTTGATGGGCCAAGCATCGCTCCGTCACAAAGATACAGCCTGTTTCTCTGACCAAGCACAGCACATGCTCCAGCAAGCCCACTGCTGTCCTCGTAGGGTATTTCCCTGTTGTTCTGTCTTGACCGTTACGCCTTTCCCTTTCTCTGTGATACATTGCACATTGCCAGCTGGTATTTGTAACATGTTCAGTAGAATTTTAAAATTAAACTTCTTTGGAGGAGGTCAGCATGCCATGGGGGACATGGCCCACGTGTGGGCAGCATCTGACAGATTCCTGTCACTGTTACCCAACAGGCTTGTCAGAAATGACAGCACCTGCCTGTGGACTGTGCTAACGCAGCGATACTAGCCAAAATGGGAAGCGTTGTTGGTATTGTTCGCCCTGTGTGTTCAGATTCGTAGTCCCTTCCCACTATGAGAGGCACAGTGTCAATGTCTGGGTAGACAGTTACACGTGTTAGGATAACGATACCAGATACCATTCAGTTCTGAGCAGCCAATGTGTAATTATTGTAACACAAAAGCAGCACAGAAGATTGCTTAAGAGTTTTTCAGTTATGAGTGACTTTTCTACACATAGGCAGGTAAGGAGGTAACCTGCCTAAAAGATTTCTCATTCCAGAATTAGTGCCAAGGATCAGATCTTCCTGACCCCATTGCTGGCAAGCTCTGTTCTCACACTTACAGTGTGCCTACCTGCTGGAGATTTTCCAGTTTCATTTCTCTTTTGTGATGGATGGAATCACTTTAAATCTGTTTTTTTTATATTGAAAGGTTATTTGACTTTTTCTGCCCCTGTTACGGGTCTTGGTGTGTTTCATGTACGTTATTAGCACTCTGTAGCAGAATGCTGGTTTGTGCCCAAGAGGGATCCTTAAAATAGCCATTGCTTCACCCTCTCTCTAAGCTTGTCTGCAGTCCAAGCCGCTTAATTTTCCATGTGGTCTACTGTCAGCCTCCCATTGTAAATTATCTGCCCTTGTAACCCGCAGCCTGATTTTTTCTTACTCTGATCAGTGGAACTACTGACCATTGAGTTCAGCAAATCAAGTTGGTATTAAGAGAATACCTGTGAGAATTTCCTGGTTGGTGATTTGTACTTATTTTGTAAGTTTTGTAAGGCTGTTTGGTTCCCTGCTGCCCTGATCTCAAATGCATGACCTTGGAAATTGGTTGATTTGAATGTAACTGTTTTTTCATTTGCAGTCCCTGGAGGATTGTAATTGCAGCATTGCCTCGTGACTGTGCTGAATTAAGAATCGGAGCACAGCTGAAATTCCCAGACCAAATGATACAATGGCTACTAGTACCCTGGTGCCTTTTTGATGCTTTTTTTCTAAACAATATCTTTTTGCATTGTATATGGTCAATGTTTTTGGGGAAAAAAAGTTATTTCTTGCGTACCTGTTAAAATTTAAGAAAATAGTGGGTCCTCTCCCCCTTTTGTGCACACCTTCCCCTTCCATATGCTTTAGTGTCGTAAACTGATCATCTCTTTCCATTGTTATGGGAAAACATTGAAATAGCACACCATTTTATAGACAAAGGAAGGAAAAATCTGACAACTTTGTAGGAGCTCTCAGTCTAAGTATGGCAAAATTAGCAAACATGAAATGTAGGCCAACAGCTAAGGAGAAGAAGGGAGCAAAGTTACAGATGCCAAATAAAGATAGGATGAGATTGTTCAAAGAGGCAGGAGGAAGGACAGAGGATGCTTGGCAAGAGAGACCCAATGATATGAGTCAGCTTTACTCCCATTGGATCTGAGTGTTATCCCAGATTTATGGAGATGCGACATCCAAAGCCCTCCCAGGGAGAGAGATCTTAGCCCAGAGGGCAGCATGGGATAAGGCTCAAAGCACCGAGAAGAAAAGGAGACACACAAGAACAAAAAGAATAAGAAAAGTAGAGGGAGGAAGAAAGTGAGTAGGGAGGAAGAAAAGCAGAGGGGTTGGGAGCAGCCTGGGATAGGACTGTGTAAATTCGAACTGGGCTCTTGAGCAAAGTCAAAGGGAGTTTTCCCAAAAATAACAGTGGTCTCAAGCCCAGCACAAGAATTTGAATTTGAACTGAAATGGAAGAGAATTACAGCCATTCTGCTGTGTGTTAGATCTGCATTTGGAATTTGAAGCTTTGTTTTGCCTCTGGAGTCCTCAGTCTTGCACAGTCCCATTACAGCAGTGGTGGGCAATGCAGGTTTTAGTGAGAGTGAGTTCCTATCCGTGGGCAGCTACACCGGTCATGTGCATTTTTAGTGGAGGCTGTCCCCAGAGTGAAGGTTAGCTGGTGGAACTAACAATGGTGGCTTTTTGGAAAGCAACACTGAGTTTGCCATAGGCATGACCTGGTAGCATTTTCCCCAGCCAAGCACTGGGACTGTGTGTGGAGAGCTCTGTTTGATGAAATCTGGAGCAGCTGAAGGGCAGACAGGCTCTTCTGGTGCTTGGATGTCTGCTGGAGAAGGTGGCAGCGTACCTGTGCAACATGGGAAAATAGTGGTGCATGCTGAAACTTTCCTGAAGAGCTCTAATGAGAAGATGCAAATATGGTGCCTTAAAAAAGGTAATTTACTGACAGAAGAAAAACTAGTAATGAGCTGAACAATTAGCTTATCTTTGACCTTTCTAGATACTTTAACAGCTAAAGATTTAAAATTAATCTAGAAGAAGTTGGAGCATTAATTTGAAGCTGTTAAAGTCTTCATGAGCAATTTATGGTGTTCTTCTGGAGGAAGAGTGTCTTATTTCAAGTTAGCTTAACCCTCACTTCATTATTGTTATTAGTCAAATTAATTGCTACCTTTGTCAGACATCACAAACCCACCACGAATCTGATTGTATTTACTCATGTGTTTTCATTTCTTGAAAGGTGAAGATGTATTAAAAAATAAAGGAACCTCAATGGCAGTTTGTTGGAGTGAGGAATCAAAATTGGAATTCTAGCACATCTTAGTAATGTATGTAAATCTGTAGAACGTATCTGAAATTTTAGATGTATTTTAAGGTTTTCTCTTGTTCCAGTGGCATCTTTTCCTCTCTCTTCCCAGTCATCATTTCAAAAATGTCAGAGGAACCACAACTGAACGTTTCTCCTGTTCCCACCTGTGCTTTGGGATGCGAAAGGATAACTTTAGCACACAGAGACCGTGACTTCCTCTTAGATGCATCTGGACAATTTTATTAGGCAGTCCACTGAAGCTGTGATCAGTCTGAGAGCAGCTGATGATGAGCATCATCAAGATATGGTACTGGGCTGCTGATCAATTTTGTGTCTTTCAGAATACTTGAAAAATTAGACTCATGAAACATCCCTCTCCTAACCCACAGCCTCACCATGAGGACATTAGGGCAGCCATGACTGTACGAAGTATCCTCACTAGCAATCTTTCACCCTCTGACAAATCTTTTCTTCTTGAAGATAACTGTGGGTGGCCTTCCTTTGTCTAATTTCTGTAAATTCGGTGCATCACTTTCTAGTTATGCAGCTGATACTCGTGTTTCTATGAATGGCTATTTAAAAAAGGAAAGATCAGATGTTTGTTGTTTCGTTTCAACATAAATCAAACTTTGTACTCATATAGCAATTCTAGTTTAGCCTCAGGAATAGCTTTAGTATTGCTAAGTGTCTGGAGAGTATTGACTACAGAGACATGATTTTAAGCAGGCTATAATAGTTTCTACAGCTGTTAACAGTTCGCAGAAGAAAGGCAGTATTATTCATCGGTGTTTAAAATGTGCATGACTTGCATTGCACAGAAGTCAGATTGGGAGAATGTCAGAATCTTTTTTTCTGAAATTCTGCCAGGAAAGTCTTCAATAACTGGAGAAATTCTTTTCACTGGTGAAATCAACATGCAGCACATTGTGTTATTATAATTGCTTATAGCTCACCATGAAAGTTGTCTTTGTATGTGTGGATGTACGGCTTGTACTGTTTTGTTTTTATTTATTCTGCATTCTTTATTATAATGTTCCTTTCCTTTTTCCAGACCAGAAAGATTGTTATTGAGCCTTCCACAAAGCTGAAATAATGCTGTGTGTTAAAAAAATGTTAACAATTTGAAGAAGTTATAAAAATTTATAAGTTGACTGAATACTTTGGAAATTTCTGCATATTTTAATATAAATAGGTAATGCAAATATTTGTTCTTTGCATTTAGAGGTGGGTCTCTGTTTTCTAAAGGTCTTGTATATAAATTTGATACTTAAAATTACATTAGAACAAACACAGTATTTTTTCAGATTGTATAATAGGAAAAATGTATTTGCAAAAGACACAGAATATACATGGTTATCTCTGAATGTCATATAGTCATGAAATTTAACATAAATAGTATCAGTTGTTTGAATGACTTCATTAAGGGCATTTAGGGGACTGCCTGTTGCAGTCAGCTGAGGTCCTTCCATTCAGTTCCGTGGGTCCTGGGTTGGCTTACAAAGAAAAAGACCATGCTGCAGCTAACTGAGAAGTAAGAGGAGATGATTTCCCTATACATAGTGTGAAGTTCCAGGTTGCACTGGTGGAACTTGCATAGAAATTCAGTCACATAAAATCAAAGAAATCATGGAAGACAAATGAATTATTTCAGGTGAATTTGGTGTTAGCAATGAGTTTGAGCTTTATTCATAACTAAAATTATAAAACAGAATGAGAGAGTCCAAAAGAAAGGAAAAGTAGAAATAGGTGCAAGGGAAGAGGTGAGTGACAGAATACTGGCAGGTGAGCAAGGACCTAAATGCTGACAGACAGTTTTAACAAAGACTAGTCCAAAATGGTAACAGTTCAAATATTATGATCCACTGGAGGTGCTGGTTTCATAAATATCTGAAAAGACAGGCACCAAGCTTCTTTTTTGGGGAGGGCGTGCAAAGTGTTTGTTAAGTTTCCCTGAAGGAGAATGATGTCTGATACTTCAAGGCAATTCCTCCACAAGCAAGTATAGCAGCAACTAGGAGTGGGCCTGGAGAGCTGCTGCTCCAGTGAGGTCCCCTGGACTGCATGCTGTGTGCAGCTGGTGTGCTTTGCCTGTGCTGCTGGGGTACCTCTTCCAGCTTAGTTTCATCTGAAAGGAATCTGGTCTGCACACTCGGGGACTGCTCCGTGATGCAAAGCAAAGCACAGTAAGTGGGGCATTTGAGGGTCTGGCTTCAAAAACGCACTGCTGCTCCAAACCTGAACACTAATGTAGATGTGCCCTGCCAAACTTTAGGGTGGGAGTGGTGACATGGGTGGAGGGAGTACTCAGAATGCAGTAGTTCATGTTACAGATGCTGGCAGCATGTGGAGCTGAGAGCAGTGAAAGCCCGAAGGAGCACAGCACCTGAAGAGGTCACCAGGAGCTGTAGTGCACGGTAAGCCCTTCAGGAAAGAGAAAGAGAGAATGATTGATGCAAGGTGTGTTTAAAAAAAAAAAAAAGATGCAGTCCCCTTTACATACATCTTAGAAGGAGGATTGTAGCATGGTTTTGCCCAGGGAAACAATAGTATCCAATGAGTAAGTTCACTCCAGAAGGGACAAAAATGCCTTTTAGACATATGCAAGGTGACAGTGAAGTTAGCTAAAGCTTTGCAGTGTCTGCCTTCTCCTCAGGATAATGAACTCTTGGGAAAGTTGGTGCCTATCTTAAGGTTACTGTAATTTAGTATTTCAGGATGGATTCCCTCCTGACGTATTGCCCATGAAATTTTGATAGGGCTAGAAGCACTTTGTAACACCAGCTCCTTTAAGAAGTGTGTAAAACTAATGCATGAGTGTCCCAGTTTTCAATGCACAGTTTTTATAGATCTTTTTCTCAAGAGATCCTGACATGCTTTGCTGTGTTGAAAGGCTTCCTTGGTCATTGTGACCAGTGCTATGAAATAATGTTGCTGCTAGCTGGCGGTTTGCTCTGTAGAAAGCTGCTTATAATTTTCAAAGACTGCTTTCCAAATGGAATCACTATGGTAAATGAACCCTTTTAAACTTAAACTCACAAAACTGAATTCAGTTCATGAAACAGTGTTGATTCTTCAGTCTTTTGTGAGTCATTTCCACTGTAACATTCTCTGGAATCGTTCATTTTTGAGTGTTAAAAATGACTGGTTGGTAATGGGAAGTTATCATAGATTCAGAGGTATTTCCACGTTCCCTGTCAGTGTGCCACTTCATACTGTATTTATTCTCACAGAGCCTGTTATATAAAAATACCATTTTACAGAGCGGAGGCACAGGGAGAAAAAATGATGTAGATAAGTCTGTGTAAGGAAATATCTTGCAGAACTGATCACGGGTTTCCTCAGCTTACGATGTTTAGCCGCTGGACTAGCTCTCCTCTTGTTCTGCAGCACAGTTATATTCCTTTCATACTGCAGCTCTTGGTCGTCCCATCCAGCACAGCCAAAAAGGCTGCCGCAGATACAGCCATGAGGTGAATCTGAACGTTATCAGAAAGCTGATAGGATTCTTAGCTTTAGTGACAGGATTATGTCAAATAACGTGATGATTAGCTGAGACAAATGTGTTTAGTACCTAAGTATAGCATGTTTATGTATGCCAGTACATACATATGAGGAAAAAATGAGGAAAGCACAAAACGTATGGACAATAGGTTATTGTCAAGAATTGTTATCCTTGCTACAAGCAATGGGCATACAAAACAGTCTGGCTTTTGAACTTTGCTAAAATGATGTGCTAATAAGATTTTGGCTTATGAAAGACGAGCATGATGCACACGCAGAACACAAACATCTTTACTAGATCTTGTCAGCAGTTGTGAAGATAAATTTTAACAATGTTAGGATTTTCCAGGCCTCTTTCAAAATGACTGTGTTGCCTTGCTAAACACTCTGATTGTGGTGTCTTTGTCCAAGAACAGTTGGCCTTAATTGCTTCTGAGCAATATTATGTTGGAAGCTCTCAGATAACAAAAGGCAATCCAGAGCAGTCTGAACGAATCTCTACTTAGAATCTGGCCATGTTCAAGCTGTAAAGTATGTAGATGTTTTTTTTTCATAGGGAAAGGCAGAAGAGGGCAATAGGTGCAGGATGTGGAGGAAAGAAGCAGTGCCATGACCCTACAGCATTTCTGCATGTTGAGTCAGGGAGTGACATTTAAACAATTCTCACTGCACCCAATATGAAAAACTATGATGCAGATCAAATTGCTGGCTGTGCTCAGAGAGAGACGA
>VZTV01072982.1:12124-25002 GCA_013400875.1 Anhinga rufa | reverse complement strand
AAAAAAAAACAACAAAAAACACACACAAAACAAAAAAACCAAACCAGAAACCTAAACTAAATCTTCATTCTCACATCTGCCCTTTGAGTATACTACAAAATAATGTTCTCTATCTTTTAAGTAACAATGACATAAACCACCCAAATTTTATTTCAGAACATGATCTCCATACCTCTCAATCCTATAAACAGGACTGTAACTTTTATACTCTAACTGTTACTCTAATATTTTGCAATATTTATACTCTGTAGCTATACTGTCAACATGACATACAGAAGATGAGGAATACAGTACAAAACTCTTGGAGATTCCTAGTATTCTATTTTGAATCTTATATCTGCTTCAAAGGCAAGCATCAAAAATACATCAAAAGGAGTAAGTGGAATTTTTACATTAATAAAAATTGTTAAAAATTTACGTACCTTCATATGTCTTTGGAGGTAATAAAGCCAATATATCATAAAGTCTTAAACGGACCATCGCTGCACTAGCTTTGAGATGAGCTCCATGGGCTTTAATTACTGATGGAATGCTATAGAATCAAAAGAGAAAAAGAGACAACCAGAAATACTGCAGTTACTGAGAACAGTATTTTCAGATTTCTTTTAACAAGATATGTCACCAGCCAACACAAGAAAACAGTGTTCAGAGAACTACTCTGAGCGACATTACTCAATTATCAGTACATTCTCAGAGGTAATTGTATGGAGTAAACTTTTTTTTTTAAAAAAAAAAACCCAACCCAAAACTCTGGGTTTTTTTTTATTCTGTAAAATATTTGAAGTCTTTTCATTAGTACATTTCATATTGATTAACATCTGGTATACCAGTATCTTAGTTTTCTCATTTCTTGCACAAGGATAAGCAAGCCATGAATTCAAAAGCTCACTGAACTGGCAATCCAAAACACAGTTAACAACAGTTACCACCGTAGGCCCTTCAGCACAGGCTATGCAATGATATACTTTTACAAAGTTAATGACGATAAACACAATGCTCATAAAAGCTTTTTTCAACATGGACAAGCAGCAACAGCACAGTACTAGGTCATATTATGAATGAAAACAAATTAGTTCTAGTATTGCAGGTCCGGGAAAAGACAAAAGTGAATAAAGAGCAAAAAACTGCCTACTTACTGTGACATCATTGTCATGGCACATTCTATGGGTGTCATCAATTTCCTGATCACATCCTCAGTAAGGAGCTCAGGACAGTGAGCAACAAAACTTCTCATCGCTAGTAACAAAATAGTTTAAATTAAAATTTTACTGAAACAAACAAATATAAAGCAAGAGCCAGATACAGATCATAACAGAACATCAAAAAAGCAGCAACTAAAAATGTTTATTCAAAGGCAGTGTGACATGTTCATAAAACTATATGCCAAAACCAGGTCACATTGATGAAAATCTGACACATCTTACTCATTTTCAAAGAAAGCAGGGAGGTTACAAGAGTTCTCTCTGTAATACTTGGGATCATATTTTGGTTTAGCACCCACTTGTAATCTCAAAGTTTGAAATTCTTACCGCACAGAGCTCCAGCACGGCCTTCCAGAGTTACTTGCCAGGTGAAAGAATCTCCTCTCGCCTTCTCTGCTTCCAACTCCTTCAGAGAACGTGGAAACACGTTTCGCCATAGCAGCAACATCTTAGGCAGATGATACCGAACAACAGAAGGACCTATGCAAAAAAATAAAGCAACAGTATAATAAAAACTTGTATTTAACTGTGAAAAATCTGCCATGAGGGCTTTTGCTCTTTAAGCTATATTTCTCTTATTTCACTTCTCTTCCTTTTCTACTCGAACAAAGAAAACCAAAGGAAATTCTTTCTTGTGTCTAGGTTGAAAGTGTGGCAAATAAATAGCATACGTAAATCTGTCTGTTGATATCAATACTAAAAATAGGAAATAGGCAATTCTATACATGGTCATGTAATATGCAACCACTGCCAACTGGTTTTTTACTATCTTTTTATTCTGACTTCTGGGGTTTTTAAAATATTATTTTAAAGACAAGCTATTTAGCCTATCCTAACTTATTCATAAAATAAGCACAAAAATAACTGATAATTACCAATTATGTAACTAGTTTAACAGTCAGGTTTAAAGAAAACTTCAGAAAAAGCGCCAGAAGATCCAGTGCAAGTATATTAAAAATATATTGGAGAAGGACAACCAGAAGAGGGCTATTGTTATAAAAACATAACAATAAGCTGACAAAAAATAAAGACAAAATAAGCTGACAAAAAATAGAGACAATTTAGAGAATCAAGATGAAACACAAAACGGTATTTGCTCAGAGATCAAAATACTGCAGAATGCATCAGAACTTTATCATGTTTTCCAGTATAAAAAAATCCCAAACAAAAAAAAACCACTATTGCTGCAAAATTCAAGAGTATACTTATAACCTCTCAAAATATAGCTTCTGATATTTCTGTGATGGCAGATAGGAACATGAGGCTGGCTTTTTTAAAAGACAACTGAATAGCTGTTAAACTGGTAACACGTCTCATCAGTACAGTTGCCTATCCAGAGGCACACATGCAACTTCTTGGAATGCTCATTACGTTTTATTTACAGCCTGTTTCTTCTGCACCACGGTATTAAGGAAGGAAGATTATAGAATGACAAAAGGCTGGGTTTCTAAAAACAGAGCAGAACTTCTTTTTAGGCATGACACCTTCTACTATCCTGCAGCTTACATAAACACTAATATTTCACTTCTCCCCAGCATAAACAACACCACTGAAATAAATGCACTAACACTCTGTTTCCCTTGGTATCAACACTCTTGTGCTAGTTACTGGACTGATTATATGTAGACACTATTTGCCATAGTGCATAATCAAAAATATTGGACAAGCATTAAAATAAAACAAAAACCAAACATTTTTACAAACCTAAAGTCATAAGTGCTCCAAGTAAAAGCCATCCAGCTTGAGTCCGCTGCAAGGACAGTCTGCTGTTTTGTGCAGCAGTTCGTAACAGATCCTCAGCAATACTGACCACCATCTGCACCAATGACAAAAACCAATGGATTTAAAAAATATAAATTAAGTCACTGCAAGCTACCACTATACGTCCACCCTTTATAGTCTATACATAAATATGTTCTCAATAATTTAAATTGACCTTCCATAAAAAAGATTACAGATTACGTTTCATGCACATTATTAGTGTTTTGCATTTGACAATATAGACGGTAATATTCTCTTCAGCAATTATTCCTTAATATGCCAAACAAGAACGCACATTTGAAAGAGAGGAAAAAAAGCTGGTAAATATTGTAACTGAAATACTACAAACACATGCTCTGGCCATTGCTCTCTTGCAAGGCACAAGTTCAATTTCAATAATCATAGAATCATAGAACGGTTTAGGTTGGAAGGGACCTTTAGAGGTCATCTAGTTCAACCCTCCTGCAGGGAGCAGGGACATCTTCAACTAGACCAGGTTGCTCAGAACCCCATCTAACCTCAACTTGAATGTTTCCAGGGATGGGGCATCTACCACCTCTCTGGGCAACCCGCGCCAGTGTCTCACCACCCTCATTTTAAAAAATTCTGCCTTATATCCAGTCTAAATCTACCCTCCTTCAGTTTAAAACCATCACCCCTTGTCCTGTCACAACAGGCCTTGCTAAAGAGACCATCCCCATCTTTCCTATAGTCCCCCTTTAAGTACTGGAAGGCCACAATAAGGTCTCCCCACAGCCTTCTCTTCTCCAGGCTGAACAATCCCAATTCTCTCAGCCTGTCCTCATAGGAGAGGGGCTCCAGCCCCCTGATCATCTTCGTGGCCCTCCTCTAGACCAGCTCCAACAGGTCCATGTCCTTCCTGTGTTGGGGGCTCCAGAGCTGGACGCAGCACTCCAGGTGGGGTCTCACCAGAGCAGAGCAGAGGGGCAGAATCACCTCCCTCGCCCTGCTGGCCACGCTTCTCTTGATGCAGCCCAGGATACATTGGCTTTCTGGGCTGTAAGCGCACATTGTTGGCTCATGTCCAGCCTTTCGCTCATCAGTACCCCCAAGTCCTTCTCTGCAGGGCTGCTCTCAGTCCTTTCATCCCCCAGCCTGTATTGATAACAGGGGTTGCCCTGACCCAGGTGCAGGGCCCTGCACTTGGCCTTGTTGAACCTCATGAGGTCTCACAGGCCCACCTCTCCAGCTTGTCCAGGTCTCCCTGGATGACATCCCGTCCCTCAGGTGTGTCAACTGCACCGCTCAGCTTGGTGTCATCTGCAAACTTGCTGAGGGTGCACTCGATCCCACTGTCTGTGTCATTGATGAAGATATTAAACAGTATTAGTCCTAGTATGGACCCCTGAGGGATGCCACTCCTCACCAGTCTCCATCTGGACATCGAGCCATTCACCGCTATCCTCTGGATGCAACCTTCCAGCCAGTTCCTTATCCACTGAACAGTCCACCCATCAAATCCATATCTCTCCAGTTTAGAGAGAAGGATGCTTTAACTTGCTACCAGGTCACACATATTGTAAAGCTATTACTTTTAGACAAAAAGGTATCTTTTGGTACACTCACTCACAGATGAAACACTCATTATCTCACCTTTCCTTTGGCGTGAGGAATACCTAAGGGACACTGATGCACACCACCTAACAAAGCAGCCATTGCAAAACTGTAGCCACTAACAGCTTCAGGAGAGGTCTTCAGATTGTTGAGTCTTTCTGCACATCTATCTAAAAATGGAGTCAACTGAAAAGGCAATGCCACAGCTACACACCGCAAGCACCATGCAGCAGCAAGTCGAGCAGCCATGCTGGGATGAAGAAGAACTGAAGTTACTGTCTCCAACAGACCTACAGAAAAGAGAGTTTACAGTCTTAAAGTTATGAGGTGCTTTTTAATATACAAAGACAAGTAAACTAAATCAATACTAGGCAGGCAACATGAAAGTTAAGAAAGTCAGAATTAAAGTACTTGAATTTTATGACTTTGCCTTTTCTTTAAGGAAAGACAGAAGTGTTATTAGCATTATGCTATTCCACATCGGGTTTTACCAGCAAAACTGGAGCTGCCAGAGCCATAGCACTGACTTCTACTACTTGAACAACTGAAAAGAGGCAGTAACCCTATATAAGGAAATCAGCACCAGATGAGATGATTACTACAATCTGCCCATCTTTTACACAGATTGCCAATAATGGAGCAATAGTAAGACTGATGTTTGGTTTTGCTTCATATTGTAGACAAGCACATGCTAGACGTCACTGACCACTGTACTCCACTTTTGACACAGTGCTGTCTCCCCTGCACCAAGTTACCATCCTTCTACACTTTCCTAACCAGCGTGCCTAGCTAATCCCACTTCCTAACTGTGAGCTCTTCAGTTCAATCTGTCTGCACACCAACACCTTCGTTGGTCCAAATCTCTAACTTTGCAAACTCCTACTTCAAAGCCCCCACTGCTGCCTTATCTCCTGATTTCTCTGTAGCTAGTGAACAGCTTCTACCTGCTTACTTCATAGCAGCTAGCAGAAATAACACTGAGACACAGTCCCTGTGTTCTTATGAGGCACAGCAGCCAGAAGGAATAAATACAGGCATAATCTTCCCCACCCCCTATCTGGAGCAAAATCAGTATGAGAAGAATTTCATATGCACCAAGACAACAATCTACATAATAAAATGTCTCAAGGAGCTTGCACTTCCATTGGAAAAGACACAGGCATCCACAAACTGAAAAAACTTAAAACTGCAACGTGGATTCTTATGTTAAAACAAACAAGAAAAAAGTCCCACACAAACCCCAGTCAACGTAAGCCAAATAACTAGCTTTTTAAAATGGGACTATCCACAGCTTAATCTCAACAAAGTACTCTTGGCCTCCACACAGAAAGTTGATATCTGAAGGCAATACAGCTTTCCAGGAGCAAATATTTCAGACCTTATAGAGCAAAACAATGTATTTCCTATAAATTGGAAACAAATCAGCGCTAAAAATTACAACTCTGCAATCTTACTCGCCCTTAAAAAGAGCTTCAGGCAGGCTTTGATCAAAATAGTTGCTTAATACTTTGCCAAACTTTAGTTCAAGTTAGGGTACTAAACACAATGAGCTGGACAAACGTAGCTACCTGGAGTACTACAGGGAGTGCCGGTTTCATCAATTTATTTCTTACATATTAATTTATTATTTAGCTAGATGTAATGATATTTCATATTCATGGCTTAAATGTCTCATTTAATCTATTTAAATTTATTTGCATACCAATAGAGGGTTCTTGAATAAGAGGAGATGCCGTGGCATTCAGACTCTGAACCAGACTACCCAGTTCCTGGAGGGCACACACCATTACATGCTGGCTTGCAGCTACATCAGCAGCTCCCGATTTATTTTCGCTGTTAGCATCATTCACGACTGCTTCTGCAGAAAAAACAAAAGTATCTTGCTTAACTACCATTTGTATCACACCTGAACAAAAAGGGACAATTTAATTTTGACATCAACCCTATATTAAAACAAAACCGCAAGTCTGGTCATAGTGTGAACTTGCAAAGCAAACACATTCTGAAGAGGAATAGTTTTACAGCTATCAGCCAAACACAATCATCCAAAGACCATGAAAAACAGATGCCCAGCAGTTACTATGGATGACAGTGCACTAAGAGGTAGGATTAATAGTATAACACAGCAAAATCAAGTATACAAGTATACAGCATGTGTGTATTGTATCTAGACACAGCAACTAAAAGTATAATCTTGACCTAGCTAGGCTCTGCATACAAATTTGCAGGCATATATATGGAATAGAAAAAAAAAAACGAAAAAACTAACAAAACCCAAAACCAAACACCCCAGACCTTTAGTAAATAATTAATCACAACCTCTAATCATCTTAAAGCTATCCAGTTAAGTTCCTAGATCCCACTGTAGGTTCTGTTCTACACAATATCCCAGAAGTAGCAACTGTCATTTCAAAGAAAAAGGACTTTAATATCAGCTTAATGTTTATATGCCTACTCCAGTACAAATTTAAAAAATCGTCCCCTTTATACGAAGGGAAGCAATTCATTATCAATTAAAAATCCTTCCAAGTTATCATTAAATTCATCAGAAATGCTCAAAAAATGAAACAGTTCTTCCAGTCATCCAAATACATAATGGAATTTCCTGCAACTTTGTCAAGGTGGCAGGAGGAGGAATTTCTGCAACTGTTTCATCTCAGAAGTAGCATTTCCAATAGACTTATTTTCCTAGAAGTAATACTTATTGTAATCAGAAGGTTCCATACCTACCCGATCAAAACACACCTACCTAATCAAAAAATAGTTATGAGGAAAACCTACAAAAGTTTCAAAATCGATTCCATTTCCATACGTTAAACATTACTTTAAACTCAAATTAGATGGCAGCAGAAAAGAAGAAGAAACAGGTATTGGGTAAATGCATTGTTGTGCAATTCTAGTTTACTTTCTCAATCTCCAGCTCGAATTAACTCATTTAATGAGAAAGAAATGCCAACACAATTTTGTTAGTCCTCTTAGTGATTACATATTCTGCAAAGTTCTGCAAAGGGGCCACATTTATCTTCTCTAATTCCAGTCTTCAGATTACATCTTTATCTGTAATCTGTAAAATCCAACTGGATATCAGTATGGATATTAGTGGGGGATACACAGGACCTACAAGATCCTGACCTACAGGATCTTCAACACTGGTAGTAAAGAACTCTGTGCGACTTTCAATACGACCTATCCCAAGAGAGATTGCAAATACACACTTTTTCCCCCACTTCCATTCTAAGCAAATGCAATGTCAAAAGCCATCACAGGATCATAAGCCAGTTGTACACAATCACTTTTCAAGCAAAACCTCCTAGATATCATATTTCAAACAGAGAGCAGCTGAATTTTCTACTGTAACAACAAAATTACTCCTCACAGTAGAATAAAGCTGAAAAACGGTTGACCCAGTATGACAGTAACTTTCAACTGGTCTCAAAGAAAAATAGTTCTTACCCACTGCCTTCATTTGTTTACCAATGGCCTGACATATATCTTTGGCAGCTGCAATCTGTGCTTTCTCCCCAAGTAAGCTGCCCACAGTTGCTCTCAGGATAAAGGACACGCATCTTCGAGAGTAAACTGCCTCCACGTGGGTCTGAGTTGCACGAGGGTGGGAGACCAGATCAAGTACATGCGACAAAAACGTAGCAAAGTTGCGCTCCAACCACTGACCTCCTAATGTTGTAACAAAGACAACGTAGGCCTGCAAATTCAGAAGTTACATACAGATCCAGTTAAAACAGGAACAAAAGACTATATTCAGTCAACAAAGACTGAAGACTACAGCTATACTCATGCATAATGCAATACAATAGCTATACCAGCTAGTAATAAGCAACCCTAATGAAGCTAAGTGGGATCAATAAATCCATTAGGCAAGTCTTTGTTGCTGAAGTTAAACTGTTTCCAGTGCCAAGAGTAGCTCCTATACCGCTGCATATACTGTGAAGTGCAAAATATGGTTTGGATGACAGCAAGAAAACCTGGTCCATTGCTCTAAATGTGTCTCTTTAAAAATTTTAAGAACATAATGTCAATAACAGCAGCAACGTGAACATGTTCTAATTCACAATGAAGACCGGGCATTTTCACCAAGTTCACCCAAAAAAGACTGAGAAAAATAAAAGGGTTTCACAAAATACCCTACAATCGAAAAATCTGGATTCTGACAAGTTACTGCAGCATACTGAAATATGTGTCAGAGTGAGAATGCCTGCAGTTGAAGAGATGTTGCTGCCACCTTTCTCTATCAGACAAGTGCAGCTTCCACATTCAGATTTCACCTACTCAAGACAGACATGGAGAGAAGAAACATAGTTTAATAAATCAGGGCTGCAGACCTTACTCAGCAGCTGAATAGAGCCAGCACACACAAAAAAACAACAGTGTCCCCTCTCAAAAAAATAAAATTTAAATATGGAGCTAAAAGTCTTTAACATACTAAGTTTTCAAGTATTTTTGCAAGTTAATCCCACCTAATATACATTGATCAAATAAGCTTTCCTTAGTACATGTTTTAATCTACTGTTACTGCACATCAACAATAAAAGCAAGTAGCTTATGTGAATGACACCGCATGTATATCTTAGAAAACAGGTGACCAATGACAGGACCCAAGGGGATGGCAGGGAGATGTGCCGGGGAGGTTTAGGTTGGTTATTGGGAAAAGGTTCTTCACCCAGAGGGTGATGGAGCACTGGAACAGGCTCCCCAGGGAGGCAGTCACTGTGCCAAGCCTGACGCTATTCAAGAAGCACTTGGACAATGCCCTCAGAGTTATGGTGTAAATTTGGGGTTGTCCTGTGCAGGGACAGGAACTGGACTTGATGATCCTTGTGGGTCCCGTCCAACTCAGGACATTCTATGATTCTAGGCGAGTCAAACTAGACTTGTAAGTTAACCTATAAACAAATAAAGAACAGAAGTGTGTATTTTCCTACTAAAAGGGTTACGATTATGTATATATGTTACTTTATTAAACAATAAATTACAGCTCATGACAAACCTGGGTAACACCAACTCGCACTTCCCTATTGACAGATCCTCCTACTTTTAACATCTCTCCACCACTCTTCAGGAAACCAGATCCTCCTCTCAGAAATCCTGTGGCCATAAGCTCCAAGACCTCCTCAAGCGTGGCTCTCTTCACATTCTGTCGCATCACTTTTGCAAAAAAGAAGAGTAATCATTTAATCCCAAAGTTCCAACCAACACAAGCAATGATCTTGAAACCAGGTTTAGCAATTCAAAACTGCCTTGAAAACATAAATCTAGACAGCATTTCAGATAGCAGCTTGTTTTCATGCTTAAAAAATAAGCTACTTTCCCAGGTGATTTTTGATAGTGTGTTCTCACTTTCTTTGTATGCTACAACAGAGATGCTGCACTCTTTACTTTTTTAGCTTAGTTTATAAAACCACACAATCCACATACAAGCTTCCATCTACCAAACAACAATGTATCGTGCAACACTATCATGTAACATGGGCAACGAAACTGGTGATGGGTCGAGAGCACAAGCCTTACAAGGTGCGGCTCAGGGAACTGGGTTTTTTTAGCCTGGAGAATAAGAGGCTGAGGGAAGACCTTATGGCTCTCTACAACTACCTGAAATGAGGTTGTCACGAGGTGGGTATCGGTCTCTTGTCCCAGGTAACAAGCAACAGGGCAAAATAAAATGGCCTCAAGTTGCACCAGGGGAGGTTTAGATTAGATATTAGGAGAAATTTCTTCACCAAAGGGGTTGTCAAGCATTGGAACAGGCTGCCCAGAGAAGTGGTTGAGCCACCATCCCTGGAGGTATTTAAAAGACTTGTGGATGTGGTGCTTAGGGACATGGTTTAGTGGTGGACTTGGCAGTGCTAGGTTAACGGTTCAACTTGGTGATCTTAAAGGTCTTTTCCAACCTAAACAATTGTATGATTCTGTGGTACTGAAGGTGCAGTCTGTCCTCTTGGAAATGGAATCCAGAAGGACTTGTACCTGTTGCTTGCTTTGGTATCAGTGCTGTAGCCATGACAGTCCCCAAAAGCTTTGACACTGCAACTCGCACACCATAGTTTGAGTTTTCTAGAGCTTTGAAGCACAGCGTGGCAACATTTTCTAGTTCAGCTGTCCACATAAACACTGCTTCATTCTGTAATTCCAGCAGACACTGTAGGGAAAAAAAAACCAAACACTTGCTGAGCACCAACAAAGACCATGCCTACGTTTTAGCTAAGTATCAGTGTAACTGTCAGGTTTATTCAGCAAATATTTTAATACTAATATTTTAAGAGTTAATTCCACACACACACACCCTCCCATTTACCCAATAACTTAGCTGAGTAAACAAACAGAAGACTCATGGAACAGGTTAATACATAAATAAAAAGAGGAAAGCACAACAATAGAACTATGTTACCAAAAACCTCTCCCACTGAGGCTCACAGCAGAAATATTCTATGACATATTTGTTTACAAAGTGGGGAAGACAGTATTACAGTACCTCCATTTACATGAAATAAGTCAAATGTCTGAACCTTCAGTGTAAACTAGTAAAGGACTTACCTTGCCCAAGTAATTATCAAATTTTCTGTCATAAACAATAGGTCACAGTTCAACTGCAGGTAGTTCACAGTCACAGCACAAGAATTTTTAGGACTGGTGAGAAACACACCCACCTTAGCCACTGCGCATCGTACAGCCATAGATCTGTCCGTCAACAGAGATCGGGCATTCTTATAAATATCACGGTGACAAGAAGCTGCTGCTCCCCCAAGTCCATTTAGGACTTTCTGTAAACTCATCAGAATTTCACTGCGGCCCTGAGACTGCACACACAGAGACAGGGGAAAAAAAAGAAAAGTTATGCAAAAATGTGGACACAGCACTTATATCAAGAACCAGGTGCATAATTTTGCATTTTCCTGCTTCTGTGCAGGAATGTTTCTGGAAACATTGATAATATAGTTCACTGAAGTCATATACAGCCAATGCTTAGCTAGTTTTAGATAGCAGTAAACACTATACACAGCTTAACTAAAACTGCCTCAGTTGTCACATAAATTAAGATGAGCTCAGGCAATCCAACAAATTGGTCCTAGACAAGATGCTTCTGTCCTGCCCCACCATTTATCTGCTGCAGCCTCCGGTAAAAAAAGAAGAAAACCCAACTGATATGAGAGAACAGGAAACCCAAGTAGTCAACAGCTTCCTACTATAACTGCACACAGCCAGGTACTTACAGCGGTACGATCACACAGCCGAAGAAAACAGCTGCCAAGACAAGATCCACACAACCAGTACTCCTTCCACCTTGCCATAGATTTCAACAACAACAACAAAAAAACCACACACCAAACAAAACCCCAACAGGCCTATTTGCATCAAATCAGACCCACTGACAGCCCAGGACACATCCAGGACACGTTCTCTCAGCATTATGGCAAAACACTCTCCTTTCAGGGCACAATGTACTGTGCTCACATGCAGAGTAACATCTTGGTTGCAAAACTTAAGTATTTATTATTCATTTTTAAACAACTGAATATTTACGCAGGATACACAAGCAGAAATCCTAACGCAGTAGTTAGAAATGGTACACATAACCATTCTTCAATTTTAATTACTGATGCCACTATGAAGCAGCTACTCTAATATTCATACGACAGAACTCTAAACTCTCTGCAGTAAAAATACGTGCACATGTTTAACCTGATACTATCTATGTAAGTGATTTACATTTTCCTAGGTAGAAAGCAAACAATCCAGGCATTTTGGCAAACACCTTTGGAGGAAGAAGTTTCAGTTTAAATGGAATAAAGACCACATATATAAAGTAATCTGAAACTTACCTCTGCACTTTTCAGAGACTTCAAAAGATTATTCACCGTTTCTGGAAAAGAACTACCCAGCATTCTGCCCATTTTTTCATAAAATGCTCCAACACATGCCACAGCAGCCCTACGAAAAAAAGATATTAATCGGTGTAGTCTTTTTCTAAATGAAGACAAATACTTAAAACAGAAATCATAGAATAGAATCACAGAATGGTTTAGGTTGGAAGGGACCTTTAGAGGTCATCTAGTTCAACCCTCCTGCAGGGAGCAGGGACATCTTCAACTAGACCAGGTTGCTCAGAACCCCATCTAACCTCAACTTGAATGTTTCCAGGGATGGGGCATCTAGCACCTCTCTGGGCAACCCGCGCCAGTGTCTCACCACCCTCATTTTAAAAAATTCTGCCTTATATCCAGTCTAAATCTACCCTCCTTCAGTTTAAAACCATCACCCCTTGTCCTGTCACAACAGGCCTTGCTAAAGAGACCATCCCCATCTTTCCTATAGTCCCCCTTTAAG
>VZTV01072981.1:0-13282 GCA_013400875.1 Anhinga rufa | reverse complement strand
ATTAAGATTCCCTTTTCTTTAATGCTATAGCAGCAGCAGCTTGTGGATGCCCATGAACCTTCCCTAGCCCTCCTACAAAGCAAACAAACAAATGAAAACAGTGTTTAGCCACTGCCCTGCTGACTCCTGTCCCATTCTCCAAATGCAGTAGCACCTGCTCTGCTTCTTTGTCTCCAGCTTTTTCCTTGCCCTCAGGTGAAAGAGCCAGCAGCCCATCTGTTTTGCTGCTCAGCCCAAATGAGCTCAGTCAGTCCAGATTCAAGCAAAAAGATAAGTAAATTTTTTTTAAGTCCTTACATAATGCTATTAAATTATCCTCTCTCTTTATGCCTGAGTTCTTTTATGATGTCCTAAAGTAACTAGGGGCTGGAGTTCACATATCTCTTCATACTTATCCCCCCTGAAGATTTCTGCACATGCAGTGTAAGAGTCTTCTTTCCCAGTGGTTCTTAGCGTATTTTGGTGAGTAACAGGTGTTGTGCAATTTCTGTACATTAATCTCTCACTGAGACCCTGCTTTGTTGTTAGCACAGCCCAAGGCATTCTGACACCTGTGAGGCTCACACCGCACTGCAGAGTCAGGAAAATGACCAGTATTTATCTCCATTTCATGTCCATCCACAGGTAAACAGATGCAAGGTACCAGGCCCTGATGCTATTATGCAATTACATACTTTAAGGCTGTTAGTGCCAAATTTATTAATCCTACCACAGATAATATTTGTGGAGAGAGATAGCAAACCTACTGCAGGCTCAGAGGTTTTTAGAAGTGGAATGGATGTTCACAGGATGGCATTAAAACTGCAGCCACACTAAGTTCATAAGGAGTTTTATAGTCAGTAAAATGTAGCTGTACCTTAATTTGCTGTCTGAGCTCAATAAGTTTGAAACAAAGATTGCCTTCCATTTTTCATGCTAAAAAAATGGCAGTCACTTTTTTTATTACCTGTATTCAACAGATGAGTTAATTTTTAACTAGATAAAATCAGATTACAATACACTCTGTTAATTATGTCATAAAAGTGGGTAATTCATGAAAAGTTAGGTTATGAACTTTCACACATTCAAGTCCAGTCCAACTCAACATGCAGGTCTTTAAAACTGTCAGTGAAAGAAGGGCTTGTACTGTGATCACTGAAATATTTTTATCCCATGGGAAGTTTGTAAGGATGAGCAATGAGGCAGACAAACTCAGGTTCATCTTACAAGGGCCAGCCATGCTCAGCCACAATACTCTGAGACCAGAGGAAAAGCTAAATAAGAAACAAAAAAATCTCAAAGGTCTTGCTAGTAAAGTTAATAAAGACTAACCACAACATATTTGCAAATTCTATTAAAAAATAAGATCCCCAGTATAACTTCCTCTCTTAATCGTGCATGAATGTAGGCATGAGACATTATTAAATTCTTCATTTGCCTTGTTATGCAGGTCAAGGCTTCATTTGTAAGGTGTAGACATTTGACAAAAATGAGAAGTGTTTGCTATATGTAGGTTAACTTTTATGTAATTTTCTCTTAATTTATAAACTCAGAACTAGCAGCACTTAGCTGTGCAGGGCTATGGAGAGAATGTGGTTATTAGAGTGAGCTGGGTCTTTCAGCATTCTAATTACCAAAAGATTATTTCCCCCTTTAAGGATGATTAACTACAACACAGAGCTCAATTTCCAGACATAGTCTCCTTAATAGAACAACTAAATTAGCCATACAGATATTTATTCTGGAAAAATATACGTCCTTGAGTTACAATTTCTGACAACACTCTGTTACTACACAAATAGTAAAACTTATTTCAGGTCTTTTTGTCATTATAAAGTATTAGTAACCGAAAAATGTGAATCTAAAGAGGAGTTAGGCATTAACAAGTTATGCATCAGAATGTCCATCTTTTAGGCATCCTGATCCTCAGAATTACTTCGGTGGGTTATAGGCAACAATTTCAAAAGTTAGAGTCACAAACTACCAAAAAAAGCCCATACATTAAAGTATCTAAGAAAAGGCGTTAAGTTAAACTCCTGCTGATGCACACACTCAGTTGTGCTGCCTTTTGGCAGGGCTTGGTATCTTGGTCATCAACTAGAATCTGCATACTAGGCATTACTGCTCATGACTCTCCTAAGAATGTGTTTCAGTTTTCTTAAGCACATCTAACATGAAACTCCATCACAAAAAAAAACTTAGCCTGGCCACATTCACTGATGAGATGCCAGAATGATGCTTATGTCTTATAGGCTGGCTAGTGGTGACAGTACCTACACATAACACAGGAGGTACTATTTCAACTTCACAGCTAAATGCCGCCTAGAACCAAACCCTACCTCTGAGGGGTTGTCCCCTGTTTGCATACAGCGAGCTAACAGAGGACAGCAGCACCAACTACCCTTTCTTTTCTGCAAAGGGAAATTCAGGGTTCCTAGGACTAGAAAGCAAACAAAAGGCAGAATGATTCTTCTGTATAGCCACAATGGCACTAGGAGAAATTAGTTGGATTCTCATCTTCGGATTAGGCTTTTATATTTAATATGCATTGTATAAAATAAAGGAAGAAAAGTGAAGATAGAAATGCTCATTGAATTAGATCCTATGAGCAATAAGCAAGACATTTTTGGATCACATCCAAAATTTATTTTAACCACAAAATCACTTATTTGTAACCATCTTTAAAACTCACATTTGGCTTGTCTTATTAAGGCCTAGGTTAGTAATACCTATTTTGTATGCAGTTGAAGTAGCTAGATGAAAGGCTGGAATGTCCTTTCAGGGGAAATACTTAGCTTAATAACTTCTCAGGTAAACTCATCAGTAGCAATTTTTCTGATTTAGCTGTGAAGCTGTATGGCACTTAAAATTGCATGAAAGGGAGGAGTTTCATGTCTCATCAGTCCAGGAGCATAAATCCAGTGTTAGTGACTGATAAAAATGACTGATTATCAGGATAATTTTCTTTTCTTTGACTCCTTTTGGGCACAATATTTAATGCAGTGGTTTGAATTTGTTGCAATTCTCACATTGTGCTTTCAAGACTGCACATTAACGTAAAACAGTCAACATATGGGAATAAACTGGAGTTAAGAATTATTAAGGTTGCACCAACTTGAGGTGCTTCAAGTACCTCTGCTAGTCTTCCTGTCTGATCTGCTAGGACAAAAAGGTCATTTTCAAGATAGCCATTACTGAAGATGTTTCTGTGTAAATGGACTACACCACAACTTAAACTCTACCTAGAAACTGTAGAGAGGCAGTGGATAACAGATTCTAGCTGTGATGTCTGATGTTGCTTCAGCCATGGACATGTCCTATATTAGCTAAAATCCCATCTTCTTTATATCACAGAACCACAAATAAGTTATAACTTAGGTCTGCAAGAGGCCTCCTGTGGCACTGAGATGTGCCCTTCAATTACAGCATGGCACGAAGCATAGTCCAAGGTCCTAAATGCAGATCTGTTGCATGATCTTGGATATCCATTACACTATGTAGCATGGCACAAAAGCTATGGGAAAGCCGTGCTTTCTGGAAGGGCAGCTGAAGACCAGGGCAGGATACTTTAGAGCCTCTAAAATAAGACGTGATCCCTATGCTGAAGCAATTAACTCAACCCACTGTGTAGCAACCCTGTTTTTAACCTTATCAAATTCTAACATATAACAAGCTAGGTATTTTACCCCATATCTGCTATTGGAAGATGTTTTGTAATTTCACACTTCTGCTGTTAAGAAGCCTACAGATTTCAAGTCTGAAATCTTGACATCTTTAATACATTCTAGTATTTACTTCCAAATGTATTCATAGAATGCAATTATATATCAGAATTCATTCTGCTTGAATAAAAAGCTAAAACTCCTCTGCTTTTCTATCATAGAAGACTCTCTTTCACTGGTCTTTCTGCAAAATGTTTTCTATGGATACATTTCATTTGGTCATGGGTAATCAGAACTTTATGTAGTATTTCATGTGATGTTTCATCACTGCCTTGTGTAACGGCAAAAGTCATATTTCCTTTAAAATATTGAAATACTTCACATGATAAGTGGTAGCATTAAAACTACCTTTTTCATGCTTATGTTAGTAGTTCATAATTACCCTATTTAATGCATGTAAGTCCTGTCTTTCTCCATTTTTAACTGGTGTAGTTTGTCACCCCTCCATCATGTATTTCTAGGTTTGCAATAGACTAAGGTGCTGAAGACCCTGACAATTACAGTATGGTCTAACTAGAAAGCAAAATTCTAGGAAAGGAAAGCCTACAATTTTAAACAGCCTGTCTGAAGAAGGAAAGAAACAAGAGACTTTCTCTGTCTGCAGCATAGATTAAAATTTACAAGAAAACTATTAATCAAAATTTTAGAGTACAAGAGTAAGTTAGCAGCCACTTGAATGAGTTATAGCCATGTTAACAAAGTAGCAGCTTCAGGATTTATCACATTTACTTCCTCTCATTAAACCAAATATTCTTTAACATGACAGGAAATCTTTTCATTGCATTAGGTCTGGCCACTAAATTCTGATTTTCCAAGTGTATTGCACTCCCATAGGAATTGCTGCCTTTCCTCTACCTCACTTCTTAATGGCAATTCCACTTACTTTCTTTGAAGCGGTGGTAGGATTTGAATCCCAAGGGTCCTGAAAAGTGCTTAATGTGGCATAAAAGGTAATTTCAATATAAATTGGAGGTATTCAACACTTTTTAGGATCTCAGAGTTTCAAAAGTTCCCAGGTCACCTCTCCAAGTGCTTAAAGCCCATGACTGGGATTTGATTTTCAGAAGAACTCAATACATAGTAGCTCAGTGAGAACAAATCAGGAGTGACATGTTTGAAAACCTGCCCTTCTGCACATATGTATTTGTATCCCCAGAACAACATTTGCAGCACAAGCCCCTTTTCTCAGTTGTGATCCTATCGTGACCCTATCTTGCAGAGTTGTTCAATGAAGCGTAATAAATTGTTTTACCTTCTTAAAAAAACATGTGAAACATATCACAGGACAGGATTGTAGGATTACTCATTGATTGATAAAATGTATGCTTTAAATTAAAGAATTAAAATCAAGGATATGATAAAAGTATGTAGTTAAGACAGTAGTTCTAAACACAATACAGAAAATCAGTGGTGTAATGACAGAGATGCACTTACTGACCTGTTGTAGAAAATGTAAAACATGAAGAAAAAAATGTGTACGTTAACTTTTCTTACATTTCATACATTTATATATGTAGTTCTAATCTACCATCTGGCTTAATTTCTGCAAGATCCAACTTTTCTGTACAGCTGAGAAGATATATACCATATAATAAAAAATAAATAATCTTCAGTTTATTTCCTATTTATTTCCTATTCCTATTTATTTAGAAGCTGTGATCATAAAAGCACTCAGTGTTCCGTAATTTCACTTACAGCTGATCAATAATGCACAAAACTGGTTCAGATCCTTTGAATCATGCACAGAACAATGCTTGTACTAAAGACATGAAAACCAGCCATTGTAACATGCTTCAGCAGTACTGCTATTTAATATGTAGTCCCATAGATCAAAACCATTTGTCTGTAGTAGAGTTCAGCATACTGAAATGGTAGGACACTTTTCAGTGCTGTTCATTATGCAGTGCGCTAGATTGTGCATTTCTCATCCCCAACAAAATTGTGTGGAGTATAAGGGACATGCCCAGGCCCATTGGGGTTCCATAATGGTTTTGCTCTCTAATCACACACACCTAAGTCACATACAGCATCCTACTGTGAAAATGATCATTTTCCCCAACTGAACCCATTTTTTAATCAAAACCAAATTTTTTCCAGCCACATAAATAGAAGAACACAATTTGAAAACCCTGTCCTAGAAGCAAAAAGGAAGCTACAGCAGCATAACATGCCCAACGCAGAACTTGGAACAAAGCCTATGCAGGCCCAAGGTTTCCGAGGTACAGTACCATGTCAGCTATCTTAGTTAAGATGAAAGATCCTACTCTCCTGTTTATGTGACAATGATTTTGTCATAGTCTGATTAAAAGAGTAGTGTTGCCAATTCTCACAATATTATCACCTCTCTTCTAGCGTTTTTCTTCCCTAAATGTCCCAGCTCCCAGAACTGCAGGATTCATGAGCCACCTAAAATACTCTAACCTTCAGAGGCACAGAGAAAAGATGGAAAAGTTGACCCTAGTGTTTCCTAAAGGCTGAGAAACAGAAAGCACAATAAGAGACCCGAAGTAATTTTCTAAATAAAATCATAAACTCTATTCCTGGGAATGTATGACTCTCTTGAGCACCCGAGGTTGGCAACATTGAAATAATTAATTGTACTTTCTCTAAATTACTGTTAATTGATGTTTGGTATGTTTCTAAGCTAGCTCATCTAGCAAGCATCAATTAAGTTAAAAGCCTCAAGCACTGTGTTACAGGAGTTTACAAGAATACACCCTCTTGGTAACGTAAAAATTAATGTGCTTAAAATGAGCTGTATGAGCAGCAAACCGTAATGGTAGAGACGAATAAACTTTAATGTAAGGTTATAGCCAGAGAATGAGGCTTGTTCTCCTTTGTAACAGTAGAAAGCTCCTCATCAACCTTACCTAGACCCAAACTCGCCCATCTGCGCCCCGCTCCCAAGAGGTCCCACAGCGTGAATGACCTGTCCCAGTGCTGGCGCGACCCCGCCGGGACGTGCAGGCTGCACGGTATGTCCTCCGCTGCCGGCCAGCCCAGCCCCACTGCCATGGGCGTAGTGAAAGCAGTTGAAGTAACAACCTTTGCACCTTCCTCCCACCCTTCCTCACCAAGCACAGCATGGGAGACAGGCACGGGAAGCACCCCGCCACCCACACTGCACACCGAGGCATGCGGAGAGGGCGTGCGAAGGTTGCACAAAAGTTACGTGTGTCACTTGTTGGATGCCAAAACCTCACGTGTTTGGAAAGAAAAGCTCACCTAATATTTAGCACTGCTTGGTAACAAATGAAATAAGATATTTCAGGGGATGTTTTCCTTATTGCGGGTGGGAGGGAAATTATGGAGAATGTATTACTTTGTAGACAAATCTGAAGTTATAGATTAGGAAAGAGGTCTTAAAATACCTCATGGATTATTTTTATTGTTGTATTTTTTTTAGCTACACTATATCTACTTGTAAATGTATTTCTAATATGAAAGAACATTTGTAACTCCCCACTTATGGCTGATCTGCCATAGATAAGAAATACATTTTAAGCCTTGTATTAATGTAAGAACTCACAAATATTTTTTTCCTGGAATGTCTGCATCCTTTATTTCCTTGATTTTCATACACTGTCACCTGCTGTCAGCCAATATTGTTATCTGCTACCCCTGCTGTGTTGTGACTAGATCAGAACTTTTGTCTTTCTTGTTTGTGTTGACTGATGTAGAAAAACCACTCTTCACCCGTGATGCATCACAGCTGAAGGGGACTTTCCTCAGCACAACTCTTAAGAAAAGCAACATGGGTTTTGGATTTACCATCATTGGTGGGGATGAGCCAGATGAGTTTCTCCAGGTGAAGAGTGTAATACCTGATGGGCCTGCAGCACAAGATGGGAAAATGGAAACAGGTAATTAAGATGGTTCCTCTGTTCTTTTATAGGAGAAGTAGAATGAGATAGATTTCTGAGTCTTGCTCTCTCTGTGAAAGCATGCATTTTTCCATATTACTTTCTGTGTTAATGTGTAATATGTCTCCTCTATAAGATAAACTTCTCAGATAAATCTTTCCTCTAATTTTTCTTTCTAATAATGCCAAGTAGCTAATTTTTTCCCATTTCACAATATTTTAAGGGAGAAAAGATCTCTGCATTCTCCTACATAAAAATGGGATGTGATGTTCTTTGGTTTATAGGCTGTTTACTCAAGGGGAGTGTGTGCACGGAAAGAAAAAGAGACAGGCAGAGAGAGCACAGACTACTAAGTGCAAATTTATTTATTTAGAAAAGATGGGTTTGCAAAATAATCAAAGTCGAGTCTGATCCAACATTGTTCTCATTAGAACCATCAAAACAAGAGTTTTCAGTGTGACATATGGACACGTAGGCATCTGTGGCCTACTAATAAAGAATCTGTGAAAACTAACAAAATAAAAGAAACTTCCTCTGAAAAGATTTAAAGTTGCTTTTAAGATCTGGACCACCATTGGAAATATTTTCATGTCCACAGATTGATAAAGATGCAAACCGCTGTCTTAAAGGTTTGGAGGGTCACATCAGGTCTATATATGGATGAAACATTTTTGGAGGTTTCCAAACCAGCTATCATCTCCTATAGAAGACAGTTAGAGAATAATAGAATAATTTCAGTTGGAAGGGACCTCCAATCACCAACGTACTGCTCAAAGCGGGGCTAACTTCATGGTTGGATCAGGTTGCTCAGGGCTTCATCCATGGGACTTTAGAAAATATTATAGGACAGAGATCCCACAGCCTCTATGGGCTCCTGTCCCAATACTTAACACTCTCATGGTGAAGATTTTTGTTCTTCAGATCCAATGGGGATTTCCACCGGTGCAACTGATGGCCAGTGACTGTAGTGCTGTGTTTGTATAGCCCTGTCACCATGCACCATCTCTCCCCAGCAGTCCTTGTTTCTCAGATACTAGCCAGGCTGCACATTGGTCCTGGGATGTGTGCATAATTTTTCCTTTCATTTCTTACCAATGCTTTATAGAAATGTTAGTCTGGGATTTATGTTGCCCCTGCAGAAAACCAAGTTCATGGTGGCCAGAGTCACTGTGAAGATAAGAGAATTTCCTACCTGTGACAGATCACTGTGGATGGACCACAGCAGCAGAACAGGATCCTTCTAGTGTGTTACAGTACAGGAAGCAGACACACAAACACACATAGGCACCAATAATGTGGGTGGAATAGTCCCAAGTGATTCTTCTAGAAATTTCTTTTCATACTTCTTTTATTGTAACAAAGAAATTATCTGGCCTATTGTATGTCAGAATAAATCACCCTGAACTCTAGTTTATCCTCTAGGACTCTCCAGGACTTTGCAAGTAGGAAGTGTGAAGGTTGTGAAAAACATTATTTTTAAAACACCACAATTTGCCTCAAGTCTCATATTACAGCTGGCATGATGTTTCTGATGCCAAATAGATAAATAGATAATTTATTTAAAGAAGTAAAATGTAAGAAAAAGGTAGAATTATATTGTTGGCATTGATTTTATAAAAAAATAGTCTAATACCTTTTGAATTCTCAATTCTTGTTGCCATTTTAACTTAATGCAATTTGGCACCCAAAGGCAAAATTAAATTAGCTGATTAAGTGAACAAAGGATACAATAGACTTCCTAAAGTTCAAGAGATTTTAGTAACATGAACTTCATTTTTCCTAGTATTTTCATGTTACCTGATACACTGCATGAGAGATGTTTCTTGCTTGTGATGGTTTAGCATTCTGAGATCGAACACTCAAATATAGTTACTTCCTAATCCATCTGAAGTGTAGGCTGGTTATTGGTGAACTTCTTCATACAGAGCTCTTTTCCCTGGGAAAGAGAGTATCCTTCCAACTTACTTAAATTTTGATGTTGAAATTGAATACAGGTGTCATAATACTACTGATGGTGATTATTGTAGTTATGGATTGTGATGGGAACATATAGGCAAAATGTGCTTTAAAATACATAGAAATAACTGATTTTTTTAAGGTAATTAATTCAACTATATTAAGAATGCAAGACAGAAATGTACATTCAAATATATAATCACTCTAGAATTATGTGAGCCTGATATGTACAAAATTACATCTCGGAATAAATTCCAGCCTCAAATGTCTTCATTTTTGAGAAGAGTGACTGAGTTCTGATGTAGAGTAATTGGAGAATCTCAGGCTAATGATTGTGGCGTTTAACATGGTTTCTATTAACATTTGAAGTGATTTCTAAATATGATAATAGTAAAATGAAAAAAGATATTTAAGGTCAGAATATTTATAACAGCACTGTTCAGCAATGTGCTTGAGTTTCCTGATATCCAATCCTTTTCACACTTCCTGAAGTAGGTTTTCTCTCTCTATGCAACCATTTTGCAATCTAAACCTCTGGAGATATGAAAACCTCCCAAGTTCCATCAATAGCATTTTGTTCACAAAGCTGTTAAAATCTTATGTTCTAAAACTATTTGAAATTACATATGTACCTTTTGTTTGTTAGATAGGCATCATTGGATGATGAATAGAGTTTTTAAAATAGATTTTACTTACTCTTTTGACATTAACTGTGTGGTGTTGTGTAATTCATGTGCACTCCAGCTATGATCACAGTCATAGGAGGCTTTGATAAATGATCAAAATATCATATTGTGGCAGTAGGGCATCATAGTAGAAAGTCTGAGGACAGCGGCACTATGATCTGTGAAGCAACCTGGGTGTAAGGGATAACCACAGATGATGGTGCTCCCAGCTGCAATACAGCTCTGGAGCCTTTCCCTTGCAAGACTGATACATTTTTTTGGCCAAGTGGTAAACAAAATCCTAGTGTTTTAGACCTACATCAGATATGGGGGGGGAAAGGAAGAAGAGGCACCATTTCCTTCATCTTACCTGATCTCGGCTACGGGCTGAAGACGCCAATGCTGTACTGTATCCTAACTGTTGAAGAAACAAGCTCATAGAAAACTAATATTGTAACTTTGGTTTACTTCTCCAACCAAAATCTAATTTAGGGGTCAGATACAAATGCTATGCAAAAAGAAGGGTGAATCTATGTAAGATGTCATTGTCACCCTTTTAACATGATTACAACACAGTGATTTCATCTGCAGGTTTCAGAATGAAACATTTTGGATTTCTTCCCTTGGAACATGGAAGCAGCTGCCTGACAGTGACTTGGCATTGCTGTGATGCTATGAAATAATTAAATCAGTGAGGCAAACTGAGTGCACTGAGATGCAACGAGATATCTGAGGTCTTGGTGATCTAACACCACCACTCAGAGCCCAGTGCTGGGCACTAAGAAGTAGCTATAATTGTCCCAGACCCAAAACAAACCTCACAAGCAGACTCAGAGGAACCACATCTCAGTGGATGAGTCAAAACCAGCCAAAATTACATTCCTGATCCCATTTGCCAGATGTTTCAGGATTCCTAAGGGTTATTATGCCCTCGTGTAAATCCAGCATCTGTGAGCTAATGGCTGTTAATAATACTGTGAATGCCTTTCTAGGACATGTTTTAGCATTTGGAGCTCAATCAAGCTGCTGGATATGAACATTACACTCTACAGCATCTCTGCCTACCTCAAGACAGCCTAAGAGTTGATACCATATTCTTTTCTGAGAGGTTACATTGCTTTGTTTTGTCTGAAGCCTCACGCTGCCAGTAGAAAACTGTCTGAATTTAAGAGGCCCCTGTATCCCATTAAAATGCTGAGTGAACGTCATTGGTAAAAGACTGCATCTACATGAAAAGATTTTTATACAGTGAGTGATTTTGAATGACTGCTGTTCTAAGGCAAACAAAGATTTAGGCCTGCGGCTGAGTCAGATAAAAGCTCGAGCTGCGAAGGCAAAAACTTTCCTGCAATTCTCAAGGTTATTCAATGGACTAGATAAACTAAAACACTCCCACATAATCAAGCTCAGGAAAGATTCTCAGTCTGCGCATTTCAGCAAGTTCCAGTTCCTTTGGTGAAAGTTTCCAGGAAACAGCTCAAAGACATGGTGCACAAGTGATTAATTGAGTCTGTTGATGACCCTTCTGACTCATGAATAGCTATGGTCATTGTAGGTTGAACTTTCCAGAAACACATATACACTTGTGATGAATTGTCATAGCTCAGCAGTGTGAATCAAGAAATGGGAAACATGCTCTTTCATTTCATTAGCGAAGCATACATTTGGCCAGCTCCAAGATGCTAAGTCATCTGTAAACAATGCAGACTTAGGCTTTTTTTGATGCTGTTCTCCCAGGAATGGTAGCTTCACTATATTGGTTACTCTAGTCTAGAGATAAAAATTCATAAATGTAAGATATGGTTCAGCTAATGAATATAGATGTCTACAAGACAGATGTCTACACCTACCATATGAGTAGACCTCTACCACTTCTAGATGACTGTATTAGGATGAAGCCTAGAATCTAGAGATCTAACTCTAGGAATCAGTCCCACATCTAACATTCAGAATTTCTACTGCACCTGAGAGATCTCCAGAGGGATCTGTTAGAAAAGCCAGCTGTTAGAAATACTGGAAGTAGTGACCCATGGCCTTGCTGCTATCCGTGGGCCTACCATCAAGACCCATAACAATCTTCTATACACGATGAATTTTTCAAGAAGCTGAGGTTACTTTAAATGTAAGCAAATCAGAGAGACTGCACACTGTTGATCTACAAAGTCATGAATGTTGTTATTCGTTTGAATAAGAACTAAATTAAAGCCATTATCAGGTGGCTGACCCTACAATGTCACTAAGTTTAGGGAATAGTTATCTAGTCATTATTCATGCATATTTTTGCACAGCAAGGCTAATTTCTCACAAGGTCTGTAAAAAGTAGAGTACTCAAGACAGAAGGAATTGAGGACATCTGCAAAAGGATGCATTTTTACAAGTTCAAAGAGATCCTTAGTTCTGTTCCCTGTTTGTCCATTGTCAGTTCAGATGAACAAACCACTGTCTCACCTGACGTCAGATCAGATGAGATGCAAGCTGTCTAGTTTCAGCAACACCAGAAACAAACAGCTCAAGTCTCTCTCACATGCAATCAATCAAGATTCATCTGACAATATTCCCCCTCCATGGTAGCTGACTGTTTATCACAGTTGTCTCAAGAAGTTCACTGACCAGGAGCTCAGTGAGAAAGTGGTCACACACATATGTAGGGCTTCATTTCCACAATACCAGAAGCTGGCTGAAATTTAGCTAGCTCACCTCCCTGACACCCTATTACCACCTTATCTGGTGGCACCAGGAAGGCTGGCCTCCCAAAATTAAGGCATTGCATCAGGAACATGGGATATTGTGCTACTTGTTGGACTGCTGAGGAAGGAATATCTTTTCATTATCCTTATGCATCTCCAGGATAAAACACTCTTAATATATACCAAGGCCTCACCAAATGTCAGTCTTGCAGCTGCAAGCTTATGCCACATGACAGGTCTGTGATAGTGGAGCTGCACACTTAAAAACAGTTTATCAACCTCCCTTGACACCCTTGCTTTGTTTGGAAGCTATGAAGTTTCATCTGAACCGGCAGTGATCTTTTGTCTCCCTAATTCAGTCTAGCTAAAACAGAGATTTTTCTCTCTTCAGATGTTGCTATTAATCCCAT
>VZTV01072979.1:408-20220 GCA_013400875.1 Anhinga rufa | reverse complement strand
AGGTTCCTCAGGCGGTCATGAACCTGATCTTCCCTTACAGTGGGAGTGGCTTTATCTCCCTGGTCTCCATCCTGTGGTCCATCACCCAGGGAGGGGTGAGGAGAGAGGTTACCAGTGAAGACTGAGGCAAAGAAGTTGTTGAGTACCTCAGCCTTCTCCTCATCTGTTGATACCAGGCCACCATTCTTGTTCATCAGCAGGATATGTTTTATTTGACTTTCCTTTTCTGGCTGATGTACCTGTAAAAGCCCTTTTTATTCTTTGCATCCCTTGCCAAATTCAGCTCCAGCCATGCTTTGGCCTTCCTGACCCCCTCCCTACACAACCGGGCAGTGTCCCTGTACTCTTCCCAGGACACCTGTCCCTGCTTCCACTGCCTGTGCAGTTCCCTCTTGCTCTTTAGTTTGACCAGCAATTGTCAACTCAGCCATGCTGGTCTCTTCCCTTCCTTGCCTGATGACTAATAGCAGTTTCCAAACTGTACATACAGTGCTGAAGTAGCAAGAGCTGACTCAGGTCAAAACTTGCTAAAGTTAATGCCTAGGGCTGTTGCTCTGTGTATATGGAGTAGGCCCCCTCTTGATGTCTTTCCTCCAACAGTTCAGTCGCCTATTTAACGGCTTTTATAGCCAGACAGTGAATTTAGCTCTGAATAAATCGAAGTTAGGTCACAGAAATAAATTCGTTTCCTTCCCTCTCCTTAAATCTTTCTTTCACCTTCCAGATGCCCTTTTATCATGTTTTCTTCTTGCCTAGCTGCTAAATATTATGCTTCTGTTTGTGCATAACGTTTAGGTTCTGATTCAGCAAATTATTTCGATATATGCTTAACTTCAGGTGAGTTTAGTCTACTGCAGTCAATGGATTTTAGGTAGAGTCTTAAAGCTTTGCTGAATCAGACTTTTCCCAATTAATTCTATTCACCAGAAGAGACTTGTTCTGTTCCAGAACAGTATGTAACAAACTAAGACTCACCATGGCACAAAAGCAGAAAACTACCAATCCCATTATTAATTTCTGTTATGATGCTACACTTATTCAGTCTTCTCTAACCATAAGAAGATAAATTCTATAGTATGGCTAGTGAAAAAAATTATGTCTTCAGAACTACTGGTAATGAGGTACATATCATTAATCCCATTATACCACGTATTAATGTCAATTAAGAACCTGAACTGAAAATGGAGCAAAGAAATAAAAACTGAGTGAAACATCATTTGCCATTCTCTTAATGGAAAGGTGGGGTTTCGTGACGATACTTAAGCTATTCATGAATAATTTAATCAGCATACTAAACCCATCATTCATAAAAGTACCCATTAAAAACTTGCCAGAATGGAACAATTAGTACAGGTAGGAAGAAGTGGTAGTATAAACATGGGAATTATAAACAAAATTAGATTCAGCTTCATAAAGTGTGGGTTAACATGTCATTCAAACACAGGCATGAAATGCCACAGGGGAATCTGGAAGTGCAGAAAGCCCTGGAAATGGGAAAGAATAATATAAAAGTTATCATTCTCTAAGACTGAAACATGAGTAAACCAGACCACTGCAACTGGAATCATAATTCAGAGGTTCTGTGCAATGGGCTGAGAAGTAATTTTTCTTTTGTGTAGCTTTGATTCAAGTGGAATTTTAGGCTTTGATGCAGTAGTACTTGCATTTTAGATAATTTTGGTGTACAAGAACCTTTCTAGAGTACTTCACATCTTTGGTATACCTCTAAACACACTAAGCAAAATGTGGTGCAAAAATTCCCAAAGTCAAGGATTTCATAGATCCACACAGCTCAGCACAGTACGGCGAATACTTCCCAAGTCGGTTCTGGATGTTTATAGAAATACCTGGAAGTAATAGCAGATTACAACAGCTTGACTGCTTCAAGCTTAAGCTATATCTTGTCCATCAATTCTCATCTGTGAAACATTCCTTCCTGCATTTCTGATTAGGGATCAGCAGAGATACAGCAAGCACACACCTCTCTCTATCCACTGTTACCTCTGATTCCTATTCTTAGGCAGACTCATTTTTGATATCTGAAGAGACTATGGCTGTCACCTGTTGTCTTCAACATTTTGCGAGAGGCCACCACCCTAAGCCATCACAGCTGAATGGGCAGTACATCCCCTCCCCAGCCATGACTCTTGTAGCCTGGCATGGTAATGTAAACCTTACTAAACTTAGTTCACACAGGTAGGCCAGCCTGCACGCTCCCATAGCTGGCAACCAGACACGGCCCATCCTGCTGTCCCTGCTCTACATGATGGCCTCTGGCAAAAGGGCTGCATGTACATGAGTTGTAACTACTCTCATTACTACAGTTCCTCCTATGGTCTTGAAATCTCTCTTCACAAATTACGCAGACTTCAGAAAAAGGCTACAAAACCCCCTAACCATTATATTTGAGAAAATAAGAGAGTACTCACCCCCACCAAGAGCATCTCCTAAATGCAGATCATTGTCTAAAAATGAAAAGGAGGAAGATGTAGAGAAGTGAGTTACACACAATTCTTGAGGGAAATGAGATGTTAGTTTTAATAGAAAATGTACAACTGAATGTTTGACAAGCAACTTTTTCAGGTCAGTCCCACAAATTCAAATAAGGTATTACAGTTTTCTTGAAAACTCTTACAGAATTTAATAATTGCCCACACAGTAATTGAGAAATAATACCGTATTATCTACTCAAAATATGAAAGATTTATTCCTGCTTTAAATAAGCTGAGAATAAATCTTATAATTGAATCAAGATCAATCTTTAATGTATTTGCAAGTACATAAATAAAATCAGCTATATTAAGATATTAAAATGTCTCTATTTTTTAAATATACTTATTAACTAACATTTATGTCTGTGGTTGAAACTAGTATATGCATGTTTGGCTCAAGTGTAATTTGTTGAACTGCAAAAACTGAATACCCTTTTGAAGAACAAATACTGGGAAGTAATAAACCTACCTAGGGAGAGATAATTGAATCAACTAATTTATGTAAGGGTCATGGTGACATCAAAATTTTTGCTTCAAGCAATCATACATGCCTGTCTGAGGTTGGGTGACAGTCTCTTTTTCTTTGTCCCAGCTATAAAGGTTTTAAAATATACTTAAATGTCTGCATGTGCATGTTACGCATTGAATCAACAGGCTATTGCCATTCCCCCAGCACTGTACACGTGTCTCACTGTACTTGGGATGGAATTTTCCTTCCAATAAACAGTTTGTCAATAAGCTGCAGATGCATAAACAAGAGGAACTCCATTTCCAACATGCAGGTGTGGATATGAGTATGAGGGTGATATTTTAGGTTGCATGTGGAATGATGGTGAGCTCTGAAAGGTCACCAAGTAATAGGCAGAAATACATTAGATGGATGTCATAACTCCAAGGATCCCTTTCTTGCTCCTTATAAATGTGGAGTGCTGGAATGAATCAGGAACAACAAAATCTACCTAAATTTTGATACCGATGCTTATTGCCACAGAAAATTAGATAGACACTCAATTAAATACATTTTTTTTTTCATTATAATTGTGTCAGAATTCCCGAAACCCAGGAAAATCCATCCAAATGCATTACTGTGCAGGTCTGCCTTCCAGAAGGAGTGGGAAGCTGCTTTTGCACAGTATCTAGTCTCATTTGTGTAACAACTCAGAAATGCTTTGATGTCACCAGGAAATCTGGTAGGAAGGTAATCAAATTCATGACTTGGTTTGTTCTTGTCAAGCCAGGCATTGATTCTGTCTGCATCTGGCCAGCAGAGGGTTGCATTTCAAAAGTACCTTTATGTGTCAAATACTAACATTGTAACAAGCAATAAATTGCAAACTGGATTAAATTTGTTATCAAGATGAAGAATTCAGGTAAAATGCAGAGTTCCACTCTGGAGGGTTCATGCAGAGATTTGTTGCAGAAATGCCAAGGTTAGTATGAATGAAATACAAATGGAAAAATGTGTGTCCGTAGGGACCAGAAGATACAGCAGAGCAAAGGGTTAAAAGAACAGACAATAAAAGTCACCACTCCCAGAAGTAAAATTGAGGAATGTGTTGTTCCTGTCAAAACCAGCAGGCCTGTGCTCTGATAAGACGTCAGCACAGATGACTTGTCAGCAGAGGAAAAACAGAAGGGCCCTCTAAAGCCCAAGGTTGCAGCATATCACCTATTCCATTACTTTTCCTGTTAACCCACCCAGAAAACTGTAGTCGTAGTCTGTGTACCCCAAACAAGCAAAACCAGACAGTGGGCAGCAGCCTGGCCTAGGGTTCAGAGGTGCTGAAGTAAACAAGATTATGAGGCAAAGGACCTCTCCATAATAGGTGATGACTCCTAAAAGGTATAAAAGTTCTGTACATAAACTAGCTTATCATTTCTGATCAAGAATAACCACAGAGACAGGATAAGGACTCAGTACCTGGCATACCTTGTCGTGTGTTGCACATCATACTCACCAGACCACCTGAGCACACATATCTTGGTGCTCATGAGTATGTGGGTTTGAGAGTATGGCTCATTTTAATGAAATTTCATCATTAATTAATTCATTAATTTCATTCAAAATTGATTTAAATCAATGGCAGGATGAATGTGAGTGGGTAAAATCAACTATTTAGAGATTTTGTAAATAAATATCACCTTCTCCTTCCATTAAGTTTTCTGTTGAACATTGTTACACTAGATGGGAGGTGCCTACAGGAGAGCTTCAACTTAGGCAGAGGTTTCTGTGTGGGAAGTGATGCCCAGAGGACATGGCTTGTACAGTAATTGGCCCCACCTCAACCAAAATCATCATCTCAGCCAACCTCATTTCTCAATGATACTGGCTGAATGAGGTATAGAGGAAACCCTGAGGTTAAGATGAAGCATCAGGCAGATGCTAGGACATTCTTTTGTATCATCTTTCTGTACGTTTCCAAATCCAGTAATTGATTTTTAACACTGTTTTTTTCAAATTAGTTTTAATTGCTTTTAAACTCCCTGCAATCCTCTTCAGTGCTGAAAGAGATTCCAAAACAGTCTGGAAGACATGGAGTTCTTCACTCCTGAGAATTAGTGAAGTTCATTCAGGTAGGGCAGGTAGTCATTTGACAGTCATATCTCTAACAGATTTAGGAGTTTCTAAAAATCAAATTCCTTTCACCGGACTAAGGCAGCTTCACTGTAGATATTGGCATCCCTAGGTTGCCTTTAAACATGACTGAGGACAGAGTCTTTTAGGGCACAATTCGAGTAACCTACTTAAAATATCTATATTAGGATGGGAACAAATCCACACTTAGAGTGATATGAGCCGTCCCTAGACATGCTGCTTTCCCTTCACAGACTTTAAAGGAAGTCAGGACAGTTAGCTAAGCAGAGGGCAGTGGCCTAGCAGTACTTTACAACAGACACTTCTGGTCTAGGCAAAACACAGATTTTCTTTGCAAAATGAAGTGGGAAGGAAGAATGCAACCATTACAGGATTTAGTAGCTACCACATTTGCAAAACACTGCCTTGTTTGTTCAAAGACCAAGCCAGAGAATCATGTGGAAAATGTAACTGGTTTCGTGTACCTAAAGACTCGTTGCAATGTTTAACCAGAAAAAGACTGAAAGTTGTTGTGTGGGCTAATGTTATCCAGCATTTCCTGATTCAAGCATTTTGTTTGACAGCCAGAAATTTCTTTCAGTGTAGTTTAGTTAAAAAATTTCTATGTTATCAGAAAGTGTCCCATCTAAATGTATGTGTGGTTTTGTTGTTGTTTGAGGTTTGGGTTTTTTCAACAATAACAAGTGTTTGTTGGAGATCGTCATTTGTCATCCTCAGGACTACAGGTAAAACCGTTTGGTCTTTTCTGCTGTTCAGAGCCTTTCTTCTTTTCTGACACAGGTCTCTGTAGCAATCAATACTAGATAATATTAAGTAAATACATGGGCAGAAGAAAGAATACCCAAATTCCTTCTCATTTTTTTTCAAGTCCATTATCAGGCATCATGAATATTTATGCTAAAAGAAAAGACAATGGCAAAAAAAGTAGAAGAACAGTTACCCATTTTTAGCAACGGTTACCCATAGTTGTACTCCCCAGGGAATTCAACACAGGCTGGAAAAGTGTGAAGAAGATCTTCAGGAGATAAAATGCCATCAGTGGCCAGTCATGCTCTAAAACCTTACTGGAAGCAGTAACGGCATGTAATTGGTGCTTATCCAAAAAACACTTTACATACAGAAGACAGCTAGTATTCACACAAATGATCCCAGCTACGGTACATTAGCAAATAAGATCAAGAATCTCATGGGAGGCAGTTTCTGCTTCTGCATATCTAAAATCAGTTATGACCCATTGTCTTCATTACTCACTCAGCACAGGCCTTGTCGGTCTTCTGATCACTGTAGGCTTCCTGGTAATTATGTCCTCTGTGGGACACAACGACATACCAGTAAACAATGACAGCTTAAACTTTTTCAACTTCTCAGAATAAGGTATCTGCAAATCTAGACAGCTGCATTAAATAAATCTTTACGTACCATGACAGAAGCGAAAAATGAAGGGATATGTTTTCCAAACGATTATTATTTTGTTTTAAAGAAAATTTTAATTTTATAATGGAAACATTGAAACCTAGCATTTCTCAATTCTGTTTATCGTTACCTTAAGTACTAGCCAATTCATATTCCAGTCCTCAAGGAAAAGGACTTAAGATTTATTATTGGGTCTAAATGCCATAATAAAATAAGGATAGGAGATTTACCTACCTGGGTGATCAAGAGCATCAGCTAAATCAAAATCACGTTGACCTAGAAGGAAGGTGACAGAAGGAAAGCGACTAAGTCAGTGGGCAGGCTTTCACGACCTCCAGGTCTGAGGGCTCTGGACAGAGCCAGAACACCAGTAAGAGGCAAAAGAAAAATCCATCCAAACAGGAGCAGGCGCAGAGCAAGCTGTCAGCTGTTGTCCCTGGGCCGTGCAGTCCTGAATGACCATGCGAGATGGCCTCATTTAATTCAAAGAAGCTATATGTTCAGGTAGAGCAAAGAGAAGCTGCTCTCTCATGTTATCCATATTCAGCCGCTGTGCAAGCATGCCTTTGAAGAACACAGGTTGCCTGTTACAGGGCAAAGGGTTATTATCGCCAGGAGATGGCTGAAAGTAGCATTCAGCATGGTAATTACAAGCCAGAATCATTAGGTGAGAACTTCTAATATCTTCATTATTGTTTTACTAGCTCAGCTTCAGAGAGCAGCTTTACTGGCAAGCCTGCCTTGTGATCACTTGTAACATGAATCAACTATTTTTTTTTTTATTCTTCTTGTAACATGTGCCAGCAGTAAAATATATAAAGATGTGTTTACCTAATTTAGTTTCCGCTGTACCTTAAAATATCTGAAAGGGGAGAAAAGAACCCCTCCTGTTCTGTGTAAGGTGACAATGATGTCATTAAATGTCACAGCAGGGCAATTAGCATCCTGACCTTTGAAGTTAGCAGGTAAATAAAACTGGAAAATGTTTAAACTGTATAAACTGAAGCATAGGACTTTGAACTGAACAAACACATGAGTGTGTTTCAGGTGTTTCATGAGTTATTCGTGTGAGTTTTACTTTCCACTCTCTACAATCTGCCACTTCCCTTTAGTACACAGCCTTCATGAAACACCTCTTTGCAGAGTACGTATCCATTAGTTTTCATCCAGACTGAAACTTCACCGTCCTCATGTTTGCACACCAAATACAAGATCAGCCTGCACAAACCCACAAGCAGAAATGTTTTACTGTGTTCTATCAAGTAAGCCTCTTGATCTGCATCCATTTATTACCCTGTCTAAAAGGCTTAATACCTAACTCTTCCATGAAGTGTTTATCTTGGTAAATCTTAAACACTTCACAGCAGCAAAGGCATCATTGTTCAAGCAGGGAAACTGAGGAACAGAGAGAGGCCATCAGAAGTTCTTCAGCATGACAGCACTGTGAGTTCAGCTCTGCCCTCTCTTCTTGACAGGTGCTGTCCATCTTCATGGCATTCTTCACATGAATTACTGTCCCTGAATAATAGCTCTCGCCTTTGTCAAAGAGCTCTTGGAAAGATTAATTATCAGTGGCAAAACACTGTGTGATCCTCAAATAAAAATCAGCACAGGAACATAAAGTAGAAACATTTTGATTCCCATGAGGATTTTCACGTAAGTCTGTCAACTTAATTATAGCTGGTGTCTGATGGAAAAGATAAAACGAGGCTGGAATGCAAAATAGTGAATGGCTTCTAAAGCCCTGTCCATATAAAGTATTATAACAATAGTGTGTTTGGAAAGGAAAAGCAGATAACAGCATAAAGCTTTCCCATTAATGTTATTAAAGTAGCATTTTCTCTTTTATTTGAACTGATTTTGGAGTGTCACCTCATCCAACCAGCTCTCCTTCCCCTGCCCTGGCTGCGCAGCCAACCTAGCTAAATCCACTCTGGACTGGGTCCTGAGATAGATAATATTCCAAGACAGGTAATAACCCGGACAGGTTATTTTTTTTATATGAATCCATTCAAATACAAAATACATAAATACATACAACTGACAAGTGGCTTCCTCGGAGATATTCCCTGCCGGAGCCCTGAGGACATCACCAGCCCTTACTGGCCCTGAGCCCCTGTCTGTGGGCTGTCACAGCCGTGCTGCTGCCCAGCCATGGGACTATTTGATCCTGATGCAGACCCCTACCCACAGGCTGACATCCTGGCATTGCCTCAACTTATATGGTCAAATTATACTTTTCTTAAGCATTTCATCAGTACCAACAACACAAGCAACTTAAGTTTGACTGTCCTTTGATTTTGTCCTCTGGATAAACCTTCATTCTTGATTGGCATCCTGAGTGCTGGAGGAGGCTGTCTGACCTGAGCCCTGCTGCTGCAGGGTACTGCTGGCAGGATTCAAACCACTTCTCATCAAATTGAGTCATCAGAAATAATTTTGTTACACCTAGGAGCTGTTGGCCAAACCAGATCCTTTGTTACAGGTCCTGACACGCAGGAACTAACAATATCGAAAGCAGCTACCAAGGTCCTAATGCCATAAAGAAAATGTGACAAAATTGTCTTGTGAAGGAAGACTCTGGAAAACTTCCAGGTATGATATTTCTTTGAAGTTAGGGGAAATAAAAAAAAAATAGAAGGAGGAATCTAATCAAAGGAGATTATGGAATTCAAACAAGATGATGCAGATGCTTCCAATTGCATGAGAACCAAAGCAAAACAGCATACTGAAACAGTTACTAACATCTGCCCTTCTCCTGGACAATACCAAGGTCTCCCTCTCCTATTGTATGTCTGCTCTGTTACCGAAAAAGTGGAAAAAACCAAGAGGTGTTCTTCTGAGACAGTAAGGGAGAAATAGAAGACAACTACAGAAATTCTAAGAAGAGAAAAAAGAAGCCTGAAAATCCCCTGCCAAAATTATTCAGATTGATTTTTTTTTATTATTTCTCATGATAAACCAAGTAATAAAATGAACAGACCCCAACACAGAATGACTGATTGGGAATAAGGCAGGAATCTACACCAAAATCTCTTTGGCCATGTAAATATAAACCTTGACAGACGGCAGATTGTATGTGGACATCTGTGCAGCATGGTAAATGGTATTCCAATAAACCAAAAGATCGCTTGGACTTCCATCCCGACTTTCTCCAATAATAGCATCAAATGACTGCAAGGAGTAAGAATTTGTGGAGCAGAATTTTGAATGCTCATTACCATTTCTGAGACCACATTGAGACATTTTAAGAATCTAATCTGGGCAGATAACAGATGGTTAAATAGCTGAAGAGCCCAGATTTCATCCACAAAATGGTGGGTGTCAAAACAAAAACTCATTAGAGACTCAGAGAATATTTAGCTCAGTAGGAACTGCAGTCACTTCAGGGAACTCCGAAGATAAATGACCTCAGATGCAAATTAGTCAAGTTTCTTCACAGAACAAATAGACTGAACGAAATTCATTTTCCACATATAAAAATGGCCCTTTTTTTGGACTAGCTTCCATAATAGAAACAACTGGAAATATACTGATGAAAATAAGAACAAAAGAAATTTTAGTGGGGAGGAAACAGCTTTGTTCCTTTGAGATTTTTTATTTGGTTGGGGGGTTTTGTGTGTGTTTTTTGTTGCTTGTTTGTTTGTTGTTTTTTTTAACCTGGATAAAGTTATTAAGAGATTCAGCTATGCAGGAGGTATTATCTCAGCATTATCTCTGTTGTTACTGCTTTGGGGTAGTATGCTATTTCTTGGCATGACTTCTATCCTTTCTTCTGGGAGTATCCCTGTTTTTACATAGAAATAAAATTATTGTAATAGTGGTTTTTGTTGGGTGGTTCACAACGATTCATAACAGAGAATTTGAGAAAATGCTTATAAGCTCCTGCCTGACACCACGAAACAGTCCTTATCCGCAAATGAGAAAATGCTAAGCTAAGAAAGCAAGCCTTCCAGATGGATATACAGTTTATGTCATGAAAGGACCTGTTTAATTATGTCTATACTAGCTGCTCAAACAGAATGAACTATACTAACAGCAGGAGCTTTGCTGGCACTGCCAGCCTTATTTGGGTTGTAACTCCCTCATCTCCACCCAACACATGTAGCTGTGCCTATAAAACTCTGAAGTGTGGACCTGGTCTAAATAGCTAACAGTAGACTTCTCTGTAGCAGCCAGTCGGGGAAGAATAGACTCCATAAAGCCAAGCATCAAAACATAGTAGCTTAAATTTCAAAGTTACTACATTTATTTTTATAGGCATGATTCTTTTGGGTAGGACATTTGCTTTCACTAATGCCCATACTTTCTATAAGCCTTTTAAATATAATGTGTGGAAGGCTGGTGATATAAAATCCTTGTTAGTCCACTTGCTCTACTATGGAGACTGTTATGGTTGTTGCTTGCCACAGACATACTGAGCCAGTTTTTAGTAAGTTCCCTTGAATATAAGACACATCCTGCTGAAGCATCACAGAGCTGAGGTCATCTTACCCCACCAAGGCAATCCCCTACAAAGTCGTGTCCTCAGAAACATGTGCATTTCATGTTCGCAAATTTTTGCCCATATTAGTTTTCTGAAAATGTGACCCAAATATCCAGTCACTAAAATGCAGACAGCAGTGTCTATTTGCCTACGGTTGAATTTGTGACCTAAATGTTAAATGGATCCATTGCCCTTTAACTGTGAGCCAATTGATCACAATGGTCTGAAGTCCCACAGTTTTTGAGGAGGATTTATGAGGAACAAGGCTGGATTCTGCAGGTGGATGTTACCTGTTCGTCATTTTGACTGTAGTCAGATGTTTTCTGACAAAAGGCTGCCATGGAATGACTCTGCGATTTTTAATCTCCATAAGTAGGCTCAGTCCTGCACTGGATCCATATGAACACAGCTTATGGCCATTAAAGCGACATACATTTAAATAAGACAGTATGAATATTGATAAATGACAGTCAGGTTATGCAGCAAAGGAGATGAACTTGTCAGGCATTTAGTATGTATAGTCTAGTATTAAAAATGAAGCTAATATCTGTAAGAAAATGTGTCTATATGTGTATATACATGTATGTGGACATACATCTTAAATGCATACATGCACATGTGTGTTAGATAAATCCTTTTGTCATTAATATGATTAAATTAATGGGCTTTGAGTGCATTGCTAGCAGTCATATGATTGGGATGAGATTACCTGTGTTACAAATAAATTAGAAGCAACTAACTTAGAAATGTGAGCTAGATAGAAGAGGAAAATACGTTGTTTTTACATTATTTAAAAACGAGAACAAAAATTATTTCTCCAGTGTAATTAAATAAGAATTGTTTTGTGAATACAATGAGCTTAGAACATTATGAAGCTGGCAGAGACTGAGGAAGAAGTGGGTGACTCACAAATGAGAACGAAACATTTCTAAAAAGGAACAATATGTTACCAAAATTGCTCATGGGACCGATTTTATGTTCCTTTCAGCTGAAATGGTAAGTTATTCTTTGTATAATCATTTCAGATGATTATACAATCATGGGACATATTTCTCCTGTCATGAGAAAATAGGATGTATTCTCCCAGGTATGTGATTCAGAACATACCTGTTTACTGGTCCAACTTTATTCAGGAAGCAATTACATTTGTTTAAAGGAAATTACTCATGTAAGAACAGTTGTGGGGGAACATAAACGTTTATACCCCAGAGTGGACACTTTGGACAAAATCTCAATGAGCAGGTACTATTTCTTTGATGTAATACTGTCATGATCCATATTTCCTGATGAGTTTACTGTAGGTTTTTTTCCCATCATGGCCCTTTCGTTCCATAAACAATGATTGCCATTACAACCCCTTGATGTTGGGGTTAAAAATGAGTATGCTTTAAAATCTGTAATTAAGATCTAAGTTCCACTCCATGGACCACAGCATATGGACCTGATTATTGGCTTCATGTTTTTTTCTAGGCCACTTCTGTTTATAGTTTGAATTCAAGGGGAATGAAAAGGTCTCTCTGACTTATTCATACAAGAACACATTTAAATAATTACTAGCAAATAAGGTGTACTAATACAGCAACAGTGGCAGTACTGCTTTAGTCTGTGCAGCACGGTCTCATCAAACATGGAAGAAAATCTTCTAGTTTGGTGGTGTTTGCTTTGCTGTGGACAAACAACAGCTGTTCAAAGGTAGCTGCTGTTCTTTACAGTATGATATGCCCTGCGTACATAAAATAAAACACATATAATTTTCTATATTTTGTTCCAGGGTGAGTGCAGAAGAAGCTGGTGTGTGCTGTAAAATTACAGGCAGAGCAAAGGAGTTGGGGTCTCTGATGAAGCAGCACCATACGTCCACACATCTTACTGAAACTCAGATTTTCAGCTTCGTGTCACGAGGAAGCGGAGCTTAGGCCACGGCCTGGACTGTTCAGCCAAAACTCCTCTCTGTCCCTGTATGGTTCGTGAAGCTGTCAGCCCTTTTCATCCCTTTGGTCTGAGAATATCAGGCTTAATGACGGACATATTACATGAGAACTGTACACGTAGATGGGCTCAAACAAGAGACCTATATGCGTGTTCCTACTGAAACCCTACAGTGTGGCACAAGCAATAGCTATATTGTGCTCTCTGAGTGACCACTCACTGCCTAAGTATCAGCTGGCTAATCCACACTTTTCCCAGCTGGTAGTTTAGAGACAACAGAGGAAGCTGAAGATAATGCGGGAGGTCAGGGAGATGCCAGGCTTTGTTATTTCTGTTGCTTACAGAGTGTCTTTTAATGTTCCTCATCCCACCTCCATCCCAAGTACACTGGTAATATACATGCAAAATGCCTTTAGCTCCTCAATATGAGTAGCACAGATCTCAGTAGTGCTATTCTGTAACTGACATCGAGTTGAATTTGTTTCAGAAATTCTGTTGTATAACTAATCCTGTGCCCCCTGAAGTCAGTAGCCCATTGGCATAATTATTCATATTGCTTCCAAGAGGGTTAGTAATATTGCCAAGTCAAAGTGGACGATCAGGGCGTTTCATACACATTCTTTGCTTGTGTGTTTAAGATGCAAGAGAGCAAAGAAGCAAGGCCTGCATCTTCTCTGTTTCATGCCATCAAGAACATGTTTTCTGGAAAAGAATAATGCTGGGAAGAGTTACTGGATGTCATCAAGCGGGTCTGTTCAGCAACAAAGTCTGCGGAGTCTCAGAAGACACCTGTCATCTCATTTGGACTAAGTGAGAGAAGCAATTAGGGTCCCTTTGCAGAGCTGAAGAAGCCTCTGCACATGCCACCGGAGTGCACAGAGAAGCCTCTCAGAATGACCCTGAGCAAAGGGTGATGGAGCCTCAGTTGGTATCTGAACTTCAAAAGCAGGAGACTCAGAAGAGGATCTGGCGGATCAGCCTTTAGAGGAAACAGACATCAAGAGCACTGGCATGCAGAATGCTCTGTAACTCTGGATTGGATTTCTGAAGAAAGAGCCAGCCTTCTTTTTGCTACCATTATGCTCAGGGAAAAAAAAAAAAGGTCTGTATGATCTTTGTGAATAGAAATATCTGGCTCATATCTCTGTGGTAACCTGCAAGGTAGAACTGCAGCTTTGATGCAGTATAGATTGTGATCCAGGAGGCTTTGTTGTTGTTAACTCAGGATGGTTCCTGGTGTGGAGTATATGCTCCTGGTTCCTCTACCACTGATGTTATAAGACCTAGGACATAAGGAGGGACTTTCCTTTAATTTGTCTGCTAATCTTAGTGCTTGCTCTGGTCTTTGTTTTCATTTAATCTGGATCGTTGTTGCCCTTTGAAAATATTTTGCTGTAATTTAGCTTTTTAAATAAATTCCTCAGGAGTTAAAAAATGCATTGATGACAGGCAAAGCTTACTCAGTGGAAGTGGGACTGTTATATTTTCATAACCCATCTGAGCCCTTTCTTTCAGTTGGGGTGGCCTATTTGCCTTCATGAGATATTGTGCTACAGATCAGAATTTAGATAGTATTTTCCCATAGCATTCATAGATGTCAGCCCCCCTGTGGAAAAGCAGGAAGGCTCTGATCAAAACAATCTGAATCTCTCTCCTTCTAACCATGAGGCAAAATGCCACAGAAAGGCATATTTTTACTGATTTTTAACTTTGAAAGAATTAGGACATTTATTTGTTTATTACCCTCAGTGGGATGGAAAGGGATTGACAATCACTGATGGAAATGAGGGAGAAATACATACTGAAAACAGGCAGTTTAGGCATTGCTACTAGGCTTGTAATGTGGCAGCAATGTTTGGAAAATGAACCCGAGAGGCTGAGTAATGACACCAGTCGTTAGCTCTTCCCAAGCTCTGGTGTTGCAACAGCTCTGCTGTTGTTAGTGTTTCAACCAGTTCAGGTATGTCTATTTATCAAACTGCAATCAGAACCTCGGATGATAGCGCTGACATGCCTACAGATGATACCAGCTCTGGTACTGGGGGTGAAATAGTTTTGGCATCCAGCAACAAGGGGATTCATTGTCTGATACATCCCTGCTGATACCACGAGTGCTTCAGCATGTACGCAGGGACCTCACACAGAGCAACAGCAAGGACTGGAGCTTGATGGAGCAGTATAAGAAAAACAGGACTGTGTTTTTCATCTCCCCCATTCTGTCTTTTAACTCCAGTGAAAACTACATTATCCAGAAAACTAAGTCATAAGTGTCTCATATCCAAACAGGTCTGTAATTTTCTCCCCATAAAGTGCCTAAATGATTAACCAAGAATACAATTAGTTTTGAGTCAACATCTTTGTAAGCCTTAGCTGGACAGTGGCACATGCTTTACTGCCTAGCAATAGATCCTCTTCCTTTTACCTGCATAGCATGCAATACTTGATGCAGTAAAGTTAGTGTGTCTTAAACATCATCAACCTTTGTGCTGTCTTTGTTACTGACTAAGCATGTGATCTATCTGTTGGTCTTAAAGACCACAGATATGTAGATTATATCTATATTGTGAACCTGAGGAGCATTTCTGAGCAGTCAGGTCTGAGTGTGTCTCAGCTGCTTTCCAGCCCCATATAGAAGAGGGCCCTCAGGTTGCTCTGCTTCCCCACTACAGGTACACACCCAGGTGTATGGCCCAAATGGGACCTGCAGTATGTTTCAAACAGGTGCATGATCTCAGTTACTGGGGGACTAGGACCTAAACTGTGTCTTACCATGCCCTAAGCCGGCAGTCAGCAGCCAAGGTCAGCTGAGCCCCAGTAACCGACATGGGGCATTAGCATGAACTTCAATGGAAGACGTTTCTATGAAGTTTCTTTCATTTGGGTTGGGCTAAAATCCGCCCTGACAATTAGTTGTTGTAGCTCAACTTGTATGGGAGACCTCATGCAACCTGTGTAAGCTTGGAAATAACAAAAGCCAAGGGTGTAGATAAAAGTGTGGAAGACTGCAGTGAGCATGTAAGATTCTGCACTATATCAGGTCTCACTTTCCTTGTTGAATGTGGTCCTTGGTTGTGTCACACTTCTGTTGATATGTGTCCATCAAGGTAGGCTAGCCAAGTAACTGAAGATAGCCGGACATAAAGGAAATGCTAGATGGTAAGGGGAGTGATGTGATTTGGCCTGGTCATGGTGGCACAATCGTTTCTAGAAGCTATCACAGATGGGTACAGCTTCAATAATAATTAAGGCTGAATATAAAAAGGTGAATCATGCCATGGACCTTCCTATCATAAGGACTTAGACCAGCTTTTCACCAGCATGGCCAAGCCTTTCTCATATCTTGTCTTCATTAGGACTGAGAAGTGGTTCCTGTAAATGTCCCCTGAAACATGGTAAATACTTTGATGATAAAATTCAGTGGCTGTTGCCATAAAATTAAAATAATTCATTTTGCTTTTTAAAGTGGATTAAATAGTTTCCACAGTTATAAGACTGTGGCCAAAGCCCACAGCAGCTTTCAGCAACGACTTGTTCCCCAAAGCAGGGTCTGAACTGGCTCTAAATTAGCACGTGTCAAGCAAGAACGGTTGGGCTAGCTATCCTTGTAATTAAAGTGATAGAGTATATGGAAATTGGCTTGCCCATGCTCAGATTGTTTGAACAGAAATATTCAACATAAGAGAGTCCTCCAGAACCAGAAAGTCTGCATGCCAGTGATGAGACACTGTGTGAATCATTGTTGTTCACAAGATACTACAGGGCAGGCCAGCACAGTCCTGCTCTGCTGTTTCTATTCCGTGTTACTTGCTGGGGCCCTCCAAGTAATTCCTTTTTTGTTAAAATGGAACTATGGCACTAATTTAAGGCAAGATTTTCTTCACTGCCCATCACTGCAAGATCTCCTAAGAACTCCATTTAAATCAGGGGTGGGAGGATGAGCAGCAGCAGCTATTTTCGAACAAGTGGTTAATGACTGATTTCTTCCTGCAGTCAAACACTGTGCTACAAGTTTTTGAAGTAATGCTAATATATAAAAAAGAAAAGGTTACAAGTACACTACATGGCAGATGCACATGACGATAATCCTATTTGGTTTGATACCAAAAAAAGTTTTCCACAATGTTTTGATGAAAGAAAATTTTTTTACAACATAGAAAAACAACTCAATAAGAAAGGACTACATTTTCCCAATTGCTGTTCATTCATCAAAAAATATGTACAAAATGTATTCAGTTCTTCATTAATCCTGCATGAAAAAAAATGTATGCGTATGTGTGTGTGTTTTATATATTCAGGAATACATTGGCTAAGGTTAATAAATTATTAATTTATAATAATTAAAGCATGAGCACCAATATGAAAGCATGAGCATCTTTAAGCTGAATCAGAATTTGTTTTAACAATATAACTAATATGTTTCAAAATATCAATAACCAAGAAAAGCTTTAAAAACATCAAGTTAGTATTTGACTAAGAATCTCTTTGGAAACTTTACGTTCCCCTGGAAGCTCTTGTTTTACAGCTTCCATTTTAAAAGTTTATACTCAAGTCCAAGCTTGTGAATAATTGTAGGGGAGCAACACTAAAGAGAAACTAAGAAATTATAACAAACAAACTCCAGCTAGCAAGGCTATTATGAGCGATCATGCAAAAGATATATATCACTTTAGAAACTGCAGAAGTACTTATCTAAACACTTGAATGCTTCTTATGAAACAGTAGCAACAAAAATAACACCTGCAAGCATTCATAAATAAACAAGCATATTTTTTAGGGGTTGGGTTTAGGTTTTGGGGGTTTCTTTTCTCATTTTTAATAATCTTACCCTAGAAATAAGCCAAGGCAAAGGTCACTTACCTCTTACTTGAACTAGAAGAAAGCCAAGGCACAAAAGAAGGATACTACTGAATTTCCCCATGGTCTTCTATGCAGTGCCTTGATTGCACTGGTTGTCTTTCTCCAAGCAATGACAGTAGATGTTGCAACTGCAGTGCCAAGGTTTGAGGGAGATGCTTGGAATCAGCAGCTCTGTCCAAAGAGTTCCCTCACCATCACACTTAAGCACCGAGGAAGAGAGAGAAGTCCCTAAAAACCTCTGCTAGACAAGTAATGAAAGCAGATGACCCCTCTACAGCCAAGCCGCGAGCAGCATCATAGGTGCCACCTGCCTGCTAAGAAACCTATTTATCACCCAGGCAGGGAGCATGGAGAGCCAAGGAACCAGCGGCAGCANGAGGGAAAGCCAACCTGTTTGACATCCTCACCTTCAAAGCAGGGTGTGGTGCTGTGGGAGCTCAAGTAGCTTGTGAGAGGAGACCAGCCTTCTCTGAAGAATACGTGAAAAAACATCTCTCAGATATACTCTGTCCTCAAAGTGCTGCTTCTCTGCTCAGTTTTTGGCTGAGCAATAACTGTTGATAAAGGCAATCCTGTCAGAGTCCTAACTGCTAACTCAAGCTGTCGGGTGAAGAAAGTGCTTTGCAGAGACTTGGGAATTGTCTACAGAAGGATGACAAACCCCCCTAATTTTATAAACTTAAAATGTGATGTTGGACTAGTGAACTGAAGCACGCTCAGCTCCCTGGCAGATGCTTATCTTCACAAAGTAAACGTTGTCTGCCATGACTTTTTCCATTGATCTAGATATACTTTTAAATATAAACATCCATGCTGATGTGATTTAAATCCAGTTTTGTCATAGCCTCTCTCTAGCAATCGTGTGCCAGCGCACTTCTCTGTTGAACTGGACTGCCACCCTCACACTGGTGCCTGGTGCCAGCAAGGAAACGGATGTGCATCCTCCCTTTTGCTGTGGGGTAAGCTGCAGGCATTTTTGTTAGCGCTGTTTTGACTAGGGCAGCAAATGCTCTGCTACCACTAACGGCCAGTCTGTACGCTTGTGGTGTTGCTGGGTGATTCGGTCTGATGTGGGGCACAGGCTGGCCCCGAGTGCAGTTCTGTTGAGTTACCTAGAACATACGATACAGTGTGTGCACTGAATTCATGCTTTTATGCTAACTACAAGAAAACTGATGCAACAGAATGAACTAGACTGATAAAACCCAGTGATATTGGATCTTCAAGAAGCTTGATGTTCAAGTAGGTCAGCTTCCCCTCCCCCGCCAAATTTGATCCAGTAGAACCGTTTCTAAAGGCCTAGCTTATTGCATCACACTGCTTAACTATTTTTAAGCTAGTAATAGAAGCTCTAAGGCTCAATTTATGCATCATCATTCTCCTTGTCAGAGCCAATTGCTCAGTCTTAGAACAGTTAAGGAGATTTAGGTTTAAGAGGTGACTCTGTCAGCCAGTGAAAACAAGAATTATACCATGACATGAGCAATCCCATAAGCCCACTGTTTATTTTTTTTCCAGAACAGCAGGCACACATGTGCTAATCTTCATATCAGCAATGAATTTGCCTGAAGGGAACAGGAAAGTTAGCAAGGCTATGTACTAGTCCCAGGCAAGTCCAAGCAGCTCACAAACATTCAGTAGCTTTCCTTCCAAACGGTTGTTCTTGTAAGTGAAGTCTTCCCAAAAGATCTCCTTTATCTCGTCTGTCTGCTAATACTAGTTCTTTGGGATACTGAAGATTCTTAAATTAAGTTTGAAGATGATGCCCTCCTTGTCTAGTTCTCTGAAGCCAGCTACTGCTCTGTCTAGCTAAATAAAAACAGTGTGAAGAAGGCACAGGAAGGGCAAACTGAAGGAGTGGACCTAGCATTGGAGTCAGGATGTCTCAAAGTGACTGCCCGAGATATAAAGTAAACAATATTATATATTAAAAACAAATATAAGGCCTTACACCTGACCATAAATTGCAGTATCATCACTTTGAGAAATTATTGACTTATCTTTTTCTATTTAAAGGGAAAACAAAGTTCTGACTAATA